>JABUQX010082073.1:45000-47500 GCA_015478945.1 Trachelipus rathkii
CGACCCAATGGTGATTGACTCCTGTACATTTTTAGGGAGATTATTCCACAATTCTATGCCCTTATATGAGATGGCCCTCCGCGATTTCGTTAGGGTGAATTTTGCTTTGTCTAAGGTATGGGAATTTGTTCTACGGAGATTGTTTGTTCTTAAAGTTTGGTTTTGTACAAGTATGTTAGTCAAAAGTTCATTTGCAGTTCCATTTGTGAATTTAAAGATGTGACTACTTACTGTTAGGGTATAAATATCATTAAGTTTTAGTATAGACAAATTTTTGAATAGTGGGGTTGTGTGTTCACGGTAGTTTTGGGGCCCTGATATTACACGAATTATTTTCTTTTGCATAACGATTAGAGGTTGTAGCAGGTATTCACTTGCACAACCCCAAACTGAAAGACAGTAGAGTAGGTGAGGATAAACAAGACTATAGTAAAGGTTTTTTAAAATATATTTTGGAACAAAATTCCTTATCTTAAGGAATGCATAGTTAGCATAAGACAATTTGCTAATGAGACTATTTATGTGTTCTTTGAAAGAAAGCTTGTCATCAAGGATAACACCTAGTAACTTGGCAGAACGATCAGCCGATTTATTTATATTTTTTTGCTCTTACATTTAAGTTGAACGGGTTCTTTTTGATTTGTGATACTAGGTAATTGTTTTTTTTGTAGATTTAGGGAGAGTCTGTTTGCCTCTACCCATGTTATAATGTTTTTTAATTCATTATTTACTTTTTCGTTAAGTGTGTTTATATTACGGTCTGATATTAAGATTGCAGTGTCGTCAGCATATTGAGAGTGTATTGAACTGTGACAATTTTGGAAGTCATTAGTATATATATTAAAGAATAGCGGCCCCAGTATAGAGCCCTGAGAGACACCGTGGGGAATTGAGGCAAGTGAAGGTGATGTGTCTCCTAAATGAACGTATTGTGTTCGGTCAGATAAGTAAGACTGAAACCATTGTAGTGGACCATTAGTGATACCAAGTCTCTCTAATTTGCTTAAGAGTAGGTTGTGTGGAACTACATCGAATGCTTTCGAGAAATCTAGAAGTAATAGTACACATGTTTGTTTTTCATTTAGTGCTTTGTATAGTTTTTCAGTAAGGAATACCAGAGCATCCTCTGTGTTGCGGTTTTTGGTGAAACCAAATTGATTTTGTGATAAAAGCCCATTTTCATGCAAATAATTAGTAAGTTGTGCATGGACTAATTTTTCAAAGATTTTACCAGTTGTATGTAGGATTGAAATCGGACGAGAGTTTTTCGGAAGGGAGGTGTCAGAGCTCTTGGGAACAGGGGTAACTTTTGCGATTTTTAATTCAGTTGGATAGTAATGTAATTCAATTGAGTTGTTAAAAAGAGCGGCTAATACTGGTGAAATTTCTTTTTTACAGTGTTTGTATATCCAGTTCGGGACACTCTGAAGGTCGCAGCTTTTATTCATGAGCCCACTTATAACACACTCAACGTCAGATGTTGATATTCTTTCAAATGCGAAGTTCTGCCCTTCGTGCGGTCTTAAATAGTCGGCAAAAATCCTCTCTGTTTCTGGAACTTCGGCTGCTAAGGCTGCCCCTACGGTAGTAAAGTAGGAGTTCAATTCATTGACTATTCGTTGCTTGTTTGTAACTATTTCATCACCTATTTTTAATTCATCAATTTTTGTTTTCTGTGTATTGTGACGGTTTAAAATGTCGTTAATAATGCCCCATTGCGATCGTGGATTGGATTGAGTCTGGTTGAATTTATCAGCAAAGAAACTAGCTTTGGATTTCCTTATTAATTTTTTAAGTGTTGAGGCGTATTCTGTGTAAACATGCATCGGTATGGTACCCATCTTAGCACTTTTATGTAGATTGTGCTTTTGTTTAATTGAAGTTAATAATGCTCTTGTCAACCACTTATTCATTGTTCTCTTTTCTGAGATTGTTTTGTGTTTTATGGGGAAGTTTTTATCATACGTGTCATATATAATGGAGCTAAATTTTTTGTATTTTTCATCTAATGAAAGATTAACGTCATGGACAAAAGAGAAGTCTGTATTTTTTATTTGGCGTAGAAATGTTTGTTTACGGTCTTCTGATAGTAACCTATATTCTACTTTCTTTTGCACTAGGGGAACAGTCGAAGATTCAAATGTAAGGATGCAAGGGTAGTGGTCCGAGAGGTCGGTGTTTAGTCTAAAGGATTTTGTTGAGCCACGATTATTTGACCACATATGGTCAATGATAGTGGAGTTATTGAGTTCATTTGGCCGTGTAATTCCTGTAATATAGTTTAGGTAACCGTTTGACGTCATTGTGTCAATTAGCAACTTTTTTCCACAGGAATTGGTATTATTACTAGACACGTCGATATTAAAGTCACCAGCTATTACAGTGATCCCACTTTTCAGTGTAGAGCTGCATAAATCATCAAGCTTTTGTGTAAAATTCCCTCTACTCCCTTGTGGTGGTCTGTAAACTCCTAATAAGTTTATTGTTTTAGATCCTTCTT
>JABUQX010082074.1:0-20000 GCA_015478945.1 Trachelipus rathkii
AATGAAGTTAATTTTGAGTTATTGATTAATGCTAAGAATGTAACAAGGGGTCTTATTGTATTTAAGAAGAATAAAGTATATATGGGAAGAGTTGTCATCCTACTTTTAGAAAGTATGAAGAGATATTTGATAAAACTGATGACTGCTAAGTACAGTGAAAAGAGTAAATACACGATTAGAAATCTTACTTGTAATAAGGATAACCTCTGCTCACAAGAGTAGAATATTTAGTCAGATTAAACGAGTTGAAAAAATGCATACAGAGAGATTATTACAGATAATTTGAGTAAATAAGAAGGCAGATGTTCTATTTAAGTACAGGTAAACCTGAGCATTTAGAAGAAACTTCTGGATTTGTTATAGTAGGTAAAGTACAAGGACGTTTATTATTTGCACTAAGTGATGATAGAAAATAAGAGTTCTGATGTGTCCTTTTAATCATGAACAATTATGGAAAATCAAATGATACTTACGGATCCAGATGACTACCAAATATGAATTCATTTTTAGAGAAACAATCAAGCTCCGAGTCTCTCCACAATCGCTACCTGGAAAGACAATAGATAATTTTACACTTGACGCAGCTTTAAAAGAATGAGATCACATTAAAATAACAAGCTTTGCATTTATTGAAAGGTCGACAAACAATAGTTTCAGCGTACACTCTAAAAGTAGTTGCCGCCAAGAAGAACTCTACTATGAAACCAAGAGTCTTATAGACTATAAGTCCCTGAACATTCTCTCTTCAGCGTAACACAGAATGTGATTCCTACTTTGCTCCTCTCACACTAAAATTCGACCGATATCTTGAATCGATCCATAAGGGTGCCAGTACCTATTCTACCTAGTTTGTGGAATTTTATATCCAAGATCGCGTCATACCATTACGTTCTCATCAAGAAGTCGAGGAGGAAAGCCATCATGAACTTCCAAATATGCTGGTAAACCGAATACAATGAAAAGAGAGATAAATATATTACTGCCAAGCCAGTTATATTATTTAATGAAGGCAACAATTCTGTTGTAAAAGCTTGCCTGCTCCCCCAAGTACCTATGTCTATAATAGGCTACGATATTGCAAAGTCGCAGTTGACAATTTAAGATTTAAGGTACCTAAGTTGCCTACAACTAGTGTGAATATTATAGATTATGAATGTTCTATATATCATTAGGTAAATAATAATGATAAAGGTCACTAGAACCATTTTGATAAACTATTAAAGATAAGTATTTATACTTATATTATAATTAAGTATATTATATAGTCGTAGAAGATAAAAATTAAGATGATTAAACTTGAACTAAATGTCAATTTTTTTGGACAAACCTCAGGTTATTATCATTAGGGATTTAAAGATTATAGGTAATAGAAGAGACGGAAATTTCAACTAAGATCTCAGCGAAGATATATAATCTAGTAATATGAAGAGTTTTACACGTCCTCCTTAACAATAGTTGAGTTAAAGAAACACAATACTTTAATTAGAGATTTTTCTCAGTAATTTTGCTTTTTATATAGTGATCTATTGAGCACTAAATTGAGACTGAAATAATACAATTATAATAACTTTAAATAAAGAAGAATGTTAAGATTTGAATGAGAGTAGGAATGATACTAATTATAGTAATACCAATAAAGCATTTGAACTCTAAAATGAGAAGCAGTTAGAGTGCTAATCCTCATTAACTTTGATCCCAGACTATTCTCATAAGCCATATTTTTTTATATTAGGTACATAATGCCTGTGACTACGGAATAAGTAGGATGATTATTTATCCTAAAATGTCGAGGACGGTACAATGGCATAAGAGAAGCACATATATCGTCGTAGATCATAAGAGTAGTTAATAGAGGTCTAGTATGAAAATATCAAGCTATGAATCATTTAAATAAGAAATCGAGTAATGATTTAATATAGTATCACTGTTATGTCTTTTCACTCAGAAGTTTTAAGAAATAAACAGGTTATGGTTACACTCAATATCACTTATATATATTTATAACTGATAACCAACTCTCTGCTTATAATACTATCCGCAATAAGACAGCATGAACTAGGAATAGGTGGTACAGCCGATGTCTGAATTAATATTTGTTTAATAGTTCCTACTCATACTATTAATCAATATATAATAATGAGTATACAGAATAAGACATATAAGTATATACCCTGCCAGATTATTTTGAGTAGGCATTCACAGCAAATAAGCACTCCTAATACGTTTATTCTTTTATAAAGGAGAAAAGTAATTTGTTAGTGGTACTGAATGATAACAAGTATATTTAATTAACGAATAGAAACTTATTATAATAGATAAAAAGAGAATTTGACCTAACTTATATAAAAGAATTTAGATTTCAGTATGGGAGCTTAATATTTATAATAGGAAGTAAACCCAAGAACTATATATCCATCAATACATTATTCTAGCATAAGAAGTGATCATAGTATATAACTATGACAATCTAGAAAAGAGAGCTCTATAGTAAATAACAAGTATCCAGATAATAGCAGATCTACTCAGTTATAGATCAGTGCCATATTCATATTTATCATCTTGGGAATAAGTTGAGGTCGATTGAGGACAGAAAAGGACTAAGAAACGAGTTAGAAAGAAAGAGATATCGTTATTTTCGAACTTACATCTAAAGTAAGTTATAGTAAATAGTGAATAATTGTTCATCAGTGCGTGTTACCTTGTGGCTAATGAGTTAAAAGGTACCTACTAGAACCTCATCAAAAGCAGACATATACTAAATCAATGAAATTGCCTCTTACCTTTATACATTATCAGTTTTATTTACTATTTATAAATATGAGTAACCCGTGGTAATAGATATTAATAGGTAAAACTTCACATGTTTAATATTTTTCAGGAGTCCAATACTACAATTTACTCAGTTCTTACTAGAGAAAGTGTTTGACTAGATACTGCGAATTTAACTCTGTAAGTCAAGAAAAACAAGCACAGGTAAATTGCTCAAGCTATTACAAGAATTGAAGATAATTTATGGTTTCGGCAATTCGAGTCCTCAGAGTAAATTATTATAGCTTACTCGTGAACAAATGTCCATAATATAATAATACCAGATAAATATCACGTCAGCTGACCTCAAAAGAGCATATGTTAAAAGCATGGAGAGGATTTATAATAAAAATGTAGTTAAATGAATATCTGTATTACCCTAGATAAATACCAAGTCAAAATGGGTGTAGTGATAAAATAGATATGTCAGAATATTTAGAATAATGACCTCCCGTCATTTGTAAAAGACAAATCACAGTAGAGATTTAGGTCAAAATACTTTATGCTTTTGCTCAAATAGCAAATTAATACAGTCGTATAATAGATCAATCTATGTGATCTTACTCTATCACACATTTCGTCCTGCAAGATATGGATATTATATAATAGAATGACTATTCCCTACGAGATGCACTCGACTATGTCCTCCATTATTACTAAAAAATATAGTGATGATCGGGAAAATATTGAGAGAAAGTTCATTTCAGTAATGAATAGAGTAGATGTCGTAGTTGGAAAAAAGAATTGGAAAGCAGATAATAAGAGACTTATAGCAAGAAGAAGTCTAAAAAAAGAAACAAATAAAGTCTATGGAATACAAGCAAACACTAAAACACATTAGCTCACACATAGAAGATATTGAAAGTGAGGTGGTATACGATTTTATAGTATTTTTGTGAATAGCTGTAAATGAGAAATAACCAGAACAAAGGCTAAATTATGAACAATAGTAAAATAAAGTTATGATAGGAGTACATTTTAATTGTGAAATCAAATAAAAAGAGCCAAAATAAGCTATGCTTCTCGTGTTTTAATATTCAAATCGAAATTAATATTTATTCGGTCACACGGGATATGTTAAAAGATAATTCCAGTAGAAAAAGATTACAGAATCTCATTTTTCATTTGGACAATTGAGTGAGATTTTGGTAATCACAGAAGCAAAATAGTCACAAGAAACAGATGGGAATGCGCCACGAAATATGTTAATTAACAACAGACCATTAACACCAGTTTCATTGAGAAGCTGAAGAAATCTAGCATTCTCCGATTTAGATACATTGATTAAAGAAAACATCAAAAATTACACAACTGTCAACCAGCGTTCTTCGTGGACTTCCGGGCACGTCTATTTATTTGTTATTGAGAAAACAATTATTTGTTATACCTAGAACCGGAAATCATAAACACACAAACACCAAAAATCTACGCTAACCAACAACAACTATAACTATTACTTGTTAAATCTAAATAATACCTTGATTACACTCCCCAGGAAGTTAATTAGATTAATCTACTCCTACAAACAAGTAACCTTATAGTAAAGAGGTGTATAAGACCGTCTCTTATCACGCAATCAAGACATAGAGGATCAATTAATATTTCGAGTACAAGTTTATTGATCACATAATGAACAGTTACCTCTATCTTAATGCAGAAGTAACATAGAAGGTATGCAATTTGGAGTATACTAACCACTTGCATAATGAGAATGTAAAGGGATAATTAAGTGCCAAATTCCTGAAGCACTTTACCCCAAGATGATGAGAATAAGACTACCTCTCAAGAAGATTAATTTAATGGAATTTATTCAAAGTCTGAAGCCCAAGATGATATGTATAGAAAAGAATGAATCCGTCGTAATATGAACACTCACTCAACTAAATTCAGAGGTCCGAGGGGATTGTGGAAACTAAATAGGAGTTTAACAAGAAAGCAAACAAGGCAAAGTGAGCAAGAAAATTACTCCTCCACCTCTTGACCTACCAAGAACTACACACAGAACTGATAAATACTAACAAAAGAGTCGTCTGAACCAGTGTTAAAGAGACCTCCAGTTGTTTTGCCATTAGAGATGACTAGATGTAGAAATACACTCCAGTAGTTGCCTCCAAAAAGCCGAAAGATCGTAAGAATAATGTACTAAAAAAAAATATTTTGTAAATATAATTTATGAATAAATGGATTTTAATTTTTACTCATTGAACTTTTTAGGTTTTAAGTATTATTTATAATCTGGCTATTTGACTATATAATTACATCAAAACACATGTTTTACACTCCTATTTCTATTCTTAATTTTTTTTAAAGTATATGGTAATTTTTAATCAGCTATAACTGTGTCCGTTACGAATTCAGAAAAAAAATTTAGCCCCCAGGGGTCATTCCTTTTTATTTGAAACTAAAAAAAAATCCAATATAATAAGATTAAGGACGGATTTATATAATTTGCGTATCGTAATTAATAACAATGTATTAATATTGCTTTTATTTCTATACATTGAATAAATAAAAACTTATTTATTAATTTAATTAGTTATATGATTTAATTATATTTTTATATTAAAAAGAAAACAATTATATATATTGAGAAATAAATAAATAATTTTAAAAATAATTATTGAAATAATAATAAAAAATAATCAATTTAATATTATAAATATTTATAGAATCTATTTTTTTTAATTTAAATTTTATTAAGTAAGTACATATTATAAGCTTATATAATAATAAACTTGATATTTATAATATGTGTTATATTTTATCTTAATATTAATAGCTTAAGCCTATATTATAATCAGCCTGCTTTATTTATTTATTTTGATTTTAATTTCCAGGAATTGAGCACGAACTTATTGCTACTCAAATAGTTTTGATTAATATTAACTGTAGCCCTATCAAGCTTTTATTAATATTTTAGCCTCATGCTATATAATCTTTAATTTAATAAAAATTCTTTATATAATTATAAATTCAGAAAGAATTGTTAACCGTTTCTCCTATCTTTAGTTTATATCTTTGCATAGAGAATTTCCAACTTAGGTGAATATTAAAAACAGTGTCTTATTTTTAAAATTTAAATTATTGATTTCATTAAATTTTAAAATTATTATCAAAACAATCAAATCAGTAATGAATTCCATAAATTTTAAAATATTAAATCTTGAGTAACTCAATGTATAGATAATTTCAATTATTTCACCAACTCTCTCAAAAAAATAAGAATTTAATACAGTTTTATAATTTTCATTAAATTTTTATTTTTAATTGA
This sequence comes from Trachelipus rathkii, assembly GCA_015478945.1. NCBI lineage: Eukaryota > Metazoa > Arthropoda > Malacostraca > Isopoda > Trachelipodidae > Trachelipus > Trachelipus rathkii. Next base: position 6,080 of record JABUQX010082074.1, read on the forward strand.
CGCTCAATCTGACCTTCAATATTATTTAAATAATATCAAACAAGTAAAATAATCATTTCAGACTAAAGATGAGATTGTTACAATAAATTCGAAATCCAGCATTTGCATTACTAATCTATAATTACACACTGACAGTATCATTAATACTAGCATTGCCTCCAACAACCATTAATGAAAAGAGTATAAAAACAAAGAGTCAACTGCCAAAGTGTATTTACATTAAATTTTATCACTGCCTGGTGAAAGTAAATTTATTGAACCGGATAATCTTCGACTTATTGTATCTCCTTATGAATGCATCTCCATGAAACAGAAAATTAAAACTACGATAATTTTTTAGATCAATTACGAAGTTATTAAAAGCTTAGATTGAATCACAATTTTACGCCATTGACCTAAGTTCAAGGATAATTTAACGTAGTTATTTCCTTTAAACTAAAGAACCGCACAAATGGGAATTTCAACTCATTAAAATTAGAACTAAAGTATTATCCCTAAGTTAGCTGAAATTAAAAATGCTTACACATGGATTCACATCCCAATTGCTTAAGATACGAAAAGAAACGCTTTCGAAATTGGGAAAGTGAGAATATATACATTCATATATTATTATTTTGGATACCGCTAACTGATGAAATTCATAGGAATTAAACTTTTTGTTTAAGACATAATTAAATATAATTAGGTTTAACTGTCTTTGCCGAGTACTCAAATTTATTAAGCTCATAAAATGAACTTAAAGAAAGTTAAAAGTCAAAACCCGAACACTTATCAGAATCAAATTAACTACAAAAAAATTAATTGATTTCAAACCAGATCACTTCGCAAACGCATAACAAAATACTAACCAGAACGGCGATTGGGTTAAGTTTCATAAATCATTACTTACACATAAACGTTCAACCACCCAGTTAACAGTATGAACAAAATGATACAATCAATTAATGTTATTTCACTGTTTCTAGATTCATGTCTTGCTACACAACTCATATGTATAACAATTGCATAGTAGCCAATCTTTTGAAATTCACACCGGTAGAAAGGCAGTGCCATGCTTTTTTATGTTACCCTATAATATACTAGAAATGACACAGAACCACTAAAATACATCATATTTATACATCCGACTATAAAGGTGCAGAGTAAAAAAAGTATCTATGTACGTATACCTAATACACATGAATATTTTGACTAAGTAGCTCATGAAAGGACTAATAAGTAAATCACCCTTGGGCCACAATAATACCTTTGAATTAAGATTACAATCTAACATTAGCTATATTGGTCACATTCATTCAACTGAGAAACTTCCATATTTCATATAATGTTAAATTCCATTCCCAACCATTTCTATTTAATCACATGTAAATGTAATTACGTCCTGTTTACAGAATATATATGTATATAGAATATCCACTCTAATAACGATTACCTATTTGTAAATGTTATTATGGTCAAGCGAAAAGATATACTGTATTGATTATCGAAAATCTCAGTCTCATTTTAGACTAATAGTCCATTAAACATTAAGGAGAAGTCAGCATCTTTTGCTCCTTTCTTAGAATACAGCTAAAACCTTAATTTACATCATGAAATTTGAGAATGACTTAATGACCTGGCTTGCAATTCGCTTGTATATTTTTACAGCATACTCTGTTCAGGGATAGATCACAGAGTATACAAAAAGCAAAGCAACCCTTCAACAGTAAACTCCCTATAGAGACATAATCACTATTTATATATAATCTTTAGCAGTAAAAAATTTAGAGCTTCTATTTCCCTGCTGAGAAAGACGTTCATATATCCATTCAGTTAATAATAGCATATGATATAAATATTATATTATTTTTCAATATTTCTCACGTGAGTTATTACTTTTTACCTTGCTAATTATTCTATATTATAATAAATCCTTCCATTACATATTATTAGAAAAAAATACTTTCATAACTTCATTTAATTATGCTACAAATTATCCAGATAATAAGTTTTATTGTATTAATTTTTTTAACTCATGTTGCTTTGCCAATATCTCTGCATACATTAATTTCCACAAAGTTTCAAATAATGATAGAAGTTATTCAAGTGTGAAAAGTAGAGAACCTTAGAAGTGAACTGGTCAGTATTCCCCCAGAGCCCAGTCTTAGTAGTATTTTAGTTGCTTTTGTGTTAATGACTTCTCAAAATGTTAAGATTAATTCATGATGGATTCATCATCATTGAGCAAGAACTATGCTGATATTTATTCAATTTTACACGTTCATAAAGGTGAATGTATTTATTTGACTTGGTTTTATAGAAAAGCATTGTGTAGAAAAATTTTTGAAAGAATTAAATCAAGTAATCTCATTATTCCAAGAATATTTTCCATTTAGAATATTATAGTAATTCCCTCATATTTATTTTCAACCCTATTTCCTTAGAGGTTAACAACCCCAGTTCAAAATAGTCTACACTATACCTACAAAGAATCTAAATTCGAGAGATTAGAAAAACTTCTACTTGGTCATCAAACGTCAACCTATTGAAAAAATTAACACAATCATTTATAAAACCTATCAAATACTCCGAGTGCCACCATCCTTCATTCTCCATATACGCCGCAAAACAATCTACTCAAGTCTAAGCAAGTGGAAAGTAAATGAAATTTCTATATTGGCGAAATTGGACGGAGAGTATAATCTTGTGATTTATTAGCACTAAGAACTTATTATCTGAGCTGATCTGATGTCTTGACAAATTTCCATATAACAGTATTGCTGTTTTAATGTATTCAATATATTAGACCAATCTAAAATCCTTATCGAAAATAATTAAATTTTCTGAAGCAGATGATCTCCTTATTGTCAAAAATTATTTTCACAATACTTGCAAATCTAAGAAACTTAAGTTTATGATAGTTTAATAAGCTTCTACTAATCAAAAAAAATCTAAATTTCTCTGCTGTTCATAATCCCATTTCACTAATTATTTCGGTTCATTCTATCAAAAACATTTTTTGTTTATATTCTAACTAATTCATGGTTTAAAGTAGGAAACCTTTCCAAACTTTTGACTTCGATATTTTTCTTAAAACTTATTGGATCGTAAAACTGGAGCCAGAGATATTGAAATCAGTCTGTGCAACAATGTCTATCAATCTGGGAATTCTCATTCCTAAAATCCAATTCCCAATCCACCCGGAATATTCCAGATGGATTAAATTTGGATTCATCCAAAAATCCATTTTTAGACTTCACTTCAGGAAAAGGATTGAGAGACCGAGAGAATGGTGGGGGAATGAGAAGGAGAAACTTTAGGGGTTTAGAGAAATTAGAGAAGGGGATGAGAGAGGGACAGAGGGATACGATCTTTTAAAAAGGGTTGGATCTTAAGAAGAGTCATTCGTTTGGGCCTAACAACTGCTTAGATAACAACTAAAGAAATAGTTCTGAGTAATGTTGTAAAGGCGCGAAAATATTAAAGATAGAAGTTTTTCTTAAACAATTATAATATACATTGTTTTGAAGATATTCTATGTATATATATATAATATATATATATATATAATAATATAATATATATATATATATATATATAATATATATATATAATATAATATGATATAAATATTATATATAGTTATATACTAAATATATATATATATATATTTATAATATATATAATATATATTTTTTTATATATATATTATATATATATATATATATATATATATTATATATATATATATATATATATATATATATATATATATATATATATATATATATATATAAATAATAAAAAATTCCCAAAATTGTAATAAACTTTAATTTTTATATATATATATATATATACATAAATTTATATATATATCAATAATAACATATATATAATTAATAATAAAGGTAATATTCTTTCTTTTTATTTTAAAATTCATAAAGATAATTTTATAAATTACAAAAGGCAGATTAAGAGATTAAGTGGAGACAAACAAAGGAAAAGTTCTTACTAAAAAACATTCCATCTCTGTGACAAAGAATGGAATTACTTTAAATATAATAAATAAATAAAATATAATAATAATAATAGACTTAAATTAATAATATGATCACTACAAAAAATGAATATAAATCAAAAAAAGCAAGAAGAAATATCCCATGTCGTGTAAATATTAGAAACTCTGTTTATTTACTTAATTCACTCTGTTATTGTAAATTTCTCTTATAAAATATTATAAGATAGATAAGACACAAAAAACCACACTCTAGACCTAGAAATACATCACACTTACCACATTCGATGCTACATATACCTATTGAAATATATATATTCAAGCACAACACACACTATACATTATTACTATTCTACTTAGCCAGAGATTACACACTTATAACTTATATCTATCTAAACTAAACACAAACATGACATCGTAATCATTATTAAGAGGCACATTTTCTTGATAGTTGTTGTTATTTATGTTATATAATTTAAAAATGAGAAATAATAATTTAAAGATGAGTACAATTTAAAATATGAAAATATTTAAATATATTATAACTAATGTGGAATGAGCAGATTTTAATAATCAGCTATATCGATTTTTTGAAAAGTAACTATTGAGAATCTAATAGTTCACATTGTATTTCGCTATTATTTCTTCCTTTATTTAATAGTGTTTTTTTAGAGAGGAATCTGTTCAATAAACGACTATTAAGTTTTTCAGAATGGAGATAATATTAGTATTATTAGGAGGTAAGCATTCAATTCAGACTTACAGTTTTTTTAATGTGATAAGTTATTTTGGATAAGATATAAATAAAAAACTCTCAAAAAGATATATGAGGTATTAGCGTATTTATTATCCCGACAACTGAGTGTCCTAATAAAAGGAATTTTCTCACATATTAATATATACTATAATAAATATTTTTTAGGACGAATAAAAGAAATTATAATAATAATTAATTAGGTATACTTTATTCTATTATGATAACTATATATATAATACTATAAAACAACAATAATATAATAATTTGTCAATATTATATATATATAAGTAAGTCATTGCTATAAAGCTTGTCTATTAAAAAATCCAATTTAAATATAATAATTAATAAAAATAGAATCATTATTATATATATTATTATTATTAAAGTTATTTTAAATATTAAAATATATATTAATAAATATGTTTTAATGCTTTTAATTATAATAAAGGATAAAAATTCTTATATATAATATAATACTAATATAATAATATTATTTACTTTATTGGAAAAAAAATAGTTCTTTAGAGACCAACTATTTTTTGAAATAAAGAGTAAATATGTAGATATAATTATTTAATAAATATAATATTATTATAGTAATAGATAACCAAAAAATATAAATGTAGAATAATATTTATAAAAAATAATATAATTCAATTATATTATAAAATTTATTAATATTACCAGCCATAATATTTAGATTATTAATAGTACCCATGAGGTAATAAATTTTTTTCAAAATATAGTAAATATATTTTATTATAAGCATAACAACTTAATTAATATCACAGAATATGAAGAGGATGACTGTAGCTTTCGTGAATTCCATTACTCTATCTCCACACTATTTCAAGGACTGAAAAAAGAAAAATCTGAATCGAGTATGGATCGAAGATTAAGCTCGGCAATCCTCTTATATTCGTGATTTATAATTAAGTTGTATGTAATTAATAAAGTATTTTAGATCGGTCCATTTATGAAAATGATTAACGTCACAACGAGAACATAATTAGTCAGTCAAAAGAAATAACTATCATACACTTAGCGAGCACTTGTAGCTATATTACAACTATAATAAATCATATATAATATATATAATATATACTAAAACCATATCTATTTATTCTTCATTTAGCTTATATATAAATATATATATAATACTATATGAATATAATATATAACATCATTAATCCAGGCGATACCACTTAATGGGTATCTATATAATATATAGATAGAGAGCTATACTAGAGCCAGATTAAGATAATCGAGTGAGTCAATACTAATACCTTTCATTTATCATCCTATATATATAATTATAAATAATATAATTTTTATTTTTCTTTTTTTTTTTCTTAGATGCTTACACTCTTAATATTTTCTTTTTATTTTAAAGTTTATATCCATCTCTGTTCCAACATCTCAACGAGAAGGTAATATATATATATATCTATTATATATATATACTATATATATATATTAATAATATACTACATCTATATATAAAATTATATAATTAATATATATATATTTAATAATATATATAATAATATATAATAATAATTAATACTATAATATATTATTAATATATATATAATATATTATCATTGGCTATATATATATATATGAATTAATATATATATTATATATATTAATATAATCTATGTTCGCGGAGGTTCACTCACCGCCCCTCACCCTACGGAGAGTCGGAGAGAGTCCACCCTGTGTTCCCCGTATGCGGTCAGAAGAAACACAACAGCAGTGGGAAGAAGTGTGTAATACCATTACATAAATAATAATATATATAATATATATATATATATATATATATATAATTATATATTAATAAAATAAATCTATTACATCAATATATATATATTAATATATAGTATTAATTAATATAATATATATATATATATTATATTTATATAATATAATATTATATAATATATATATAATATATATATATACTATAATATATATAGTATATATATATATAGTTATATATATATAATATAATATACTATAATATATATATATATATGACGTACCCTCTTTATATATACTATAATAGTAGTATATAACATATATATGTAGCTATATATATATATACTATATATATTATATAATATATATATATATAAATATAGTAATATTATATAGTAATATATAGTATCATATATATCCCTATAATATAATATAATATAAATATATATATATATATTATAGTATATACATCATCTCACATATAGTATAAGTAAATATCGAATATTACTACTAATATATATATATAATATTAATAAATATAATAATAATATATATATATATAATTATTATATATCGAAATATAAGCCTTAGGAGAGAACTCAAAGAAGATCAGCTATACTGGAGAGTGCTCTCTCTATAATGACTCCAGTTGAAAAAAATATTTTAGCCAGTATACAGATAGTGCGAGCGATTCACTCTCTAGTGTATTACACATATCTATTAAACGCGAAATGTATATGTGGCGCGAAAGATATAACTCTTGCACCTTATTTCCCCTGAGTAACCTTTGTAAGTTTTTGAGAGAAGTATGAGACATTTAAAAGAGAATTTCACCTATCCTACAGATATATTTAAAGTATAAATATATATATATATAATTAATATATATATATATATATATAATCATAGTATATTAACCAACTATAATTAAAGAGCAGAGAGTGAAAAAGAACGTTAAAGGTCAGGAGTGAGAGAGATAAAGTATAACCTATGTAGAAAATATATTAAGCAGTCCTAATATCGTATGGAGCGTAGGCAGAGGGTGCAGGGGGGGGGCCACTTGCCGCCCCACTAAATCTTGGCGAGATAAATAAAAACTGAACCTTAGATGTTTGCCAGATACACGTTTTTAGTGGTTTGTATAAGTAGAGTAAAAACCGAGAGGAGAGAAAGAATGAAGCGAGGTCTAGAACTTGGGAGAAAGGATGTTTCTCCCATAAGCTTCATCACATTATATTATATTCTTAAGGAGCACTTTCTAGCTCACTTAATATAGTAAATATATATTATAATATATATAATAAAATTGTTGGTATAATAAGTTAAATATATATATATATATAGTTATAATTAATATATATATAATATTTATAAATATTTATATATATATATATATATAATAATTAATATTAATATATATATATAGTAGTCATTAATTATATAATAATTAGATTTGATATTGGTCTGTTCTTAGGGAACCCGAATTTTAATTATAAAAGGAATAAAAAAGCCGGAATGCAGGTCATAGAACTTTAATTATATTCAAAAATAATTTAAATCATCGAGTTTTCGAGCCACGTTCGTGTGACCTCATAATCAGATAACTGAAGAACATATTGAATATGCTAATTATATAAGTCAAATAGATGAACATGTCTGTATATAATTATAAATTAAAATTATAAATATAAATAAATTTTGAAATAAAAGAAAAATAAAAAATAAAAAATTTAAAAAAAAAATAAAAAATAAAAATAAAATTAAAAATAAATTGAAATAAAAATAAAAATAAAAATAATGAAAAATAAAAATAACACAAAAGGGTGACTAGCATTATAACAACAGTAACTAAAATAGTAACAGGGTATCGTAATAACGGTTAAAATTAAGGGTTGAAAATTTAAATTATTTGTAGTATGTATTAAATTTAGATAATAATAAAAAAATAATAATTAATTAAATATATTCTACAATTTTATTCAATTAAAATTCTAAAATCAATAAAATAATATAATAATAATAATAATAATTAATGTTAATACTAATAATTTAAAAAATCTTAAAATAATAATATTAATAATAATAATAATAATAATAATAATAATAATAAATAATAATAATCTAGCTCAGTGGTAGAGCACTCGCTTGGCAAACGAGAGGGCCCAGGTTCGAGACTGGGTGGAAGCCAGAGAACGTAGAGACTATCTTGCTTAAACTCTAGCTTCGTCTCATCAGAACGTTAATGAAGTACAGCTTTTGGTAGTGTTGCCTTGCTACTAATTGGAAAACGCTTCCTCAGGCATCCGCGATAAGGCCTTGAGCTCAGCCAGCGGATATAGCTCCCAACGTTAGGTTCCCGAGTATACCACAAGGACCTTTCGAATGGGTCCCACTGACAAGGTCGTATGACCTTCCTGGGGGAGGACGTTAATAAATTAATAATAATATAATAATAATAATAATTAATATATAATAATAATAATAATAATGAATAATATAAATAATAAATAATAGATAATAATTAAATATAAAAATAATAATAAATAATAATAATAATAATAATTAAAAATCTACACCATAGATAAAGAATTAGAATAATAAGTACCGAGAGCGCACACTAACGAACCCACTCCATCAGCATTGTAACCACACCTTTTTATATATAGTAAGAGATGTTGTATGAGACTAAGATGAAAAAGTTTATTGTTAAATATAAATTAGTGAGAGATAAATAGAATTTGGTTGGTATTGGCATTTTAGAATTTGAAACAGTTATATAAGCAATTAATAAGGGAGTAGATGAATGGGAGGAATTTAATCCCTGCTCAGAGTAGGCCGATGGGTAAAAATTACCGAAACGCCAATAAGCACATTTTTTTTGAGTTTTTTATTCCCTTCTAAAAATCATTACGTCATGAGATATGGGGTGAAATTGGAGAATTGGGGTAGGTTAGGGGGTAATAAATATTGCTGTCACATAAAATCCACCTTACTGTACTGTGGGCTCGCCGTTGGAAGTGGAACGTTTGTGGTTAGAATTTACCTAAAACGTCATACCGTTTAATTGTTTTTTTCTATGTGGTATATAAATTAAACCGACGGAATACCCTTTATGTATATGTTTGTGTAGTTGCAATTTTATAGTGTCTGGCTGATTGAGCATAACCGGGTGCGGTGGAGCGGTTGCGTGGTGGCGCTTTTTTTGTTGCGTACGGTGCCGGTATGTGATGCGGTACAGTGCAGTAACAATAATTTCAGTGACCTCGGTGACGGTGGCGATTTTAAATTATAGAGGTAATGTTGCGGTGCGGTGCGTAAACGCAAATTGAGCGCATCGAAACATAGGGTGTGTGGCGGTGCGGTGCGAGTTGCGTGAATGAACATTAAAACTAATTTTTTTAGGTGGTCGAGTGTGGCGTGACAAAAATAATTTTTGAGGTGCGGTGCGTTGGTGAACTAACTCTAGTGCTTTGCATATTCTAATGCGGTGCGGTACCCAAAAATCCGAATAACTCAAATCCAACTAATATATATTATATTATATTAAAAATAATATATTATATTATATATATAAAAGTAGGCAATGACAATGTGAGGACATGATGATATATAATCTCTAATATATGGGTCAAGTGGAGGCCGTTCCCATGCTCATCCAGAATTCACGACTCTTCATCTAGATACAAGAGCCGATATTTATATTATATATATATATATAAATATATATATAATTAATTATATGCTCGTAAAATATTATATATTAAAATATATTATATATAAATTAATATTATATATTAATTATAATATATTATAAATATTATATACTATATAATAATATATATATATATATATATATATAATATATATTAATAGTATATAATTATATATAATTATATGATGTATAGTCTGACGAGATTACTAGATAACCTATAACGTAAGATATAGTAAATCAGTCTACGGTAAAAGAACACTATATAGGCCAATGATGGATTAATAATGATAATATATATATATATAAATTATAATATATATATAATATAATTAATATAGATAATATAATTATAATATATAAATTTTAAACTATATAAGTTGAGAATAGATAAAGAAATAGAAAGAGTAGAAGGGTAGAGAGAGAGTCCGATACGGACTGAAGATATATATATCATTATAATATATTCTATATTCATATTTGGTAAAGGTAACTTCTCTTTTTGAATCCTCAGACTGTGAAAGTGAGGATGACGTGAAATATGACTCTGTAGAGAGTGATGGATTTTATTCCGAGAGAGTAAATACTGCGGAATGTTTTGGAAAATAGAATATGAACAAAAGGAAAATGAGAGTTAGTTCTCTACTCCAAGAAAAATTAGAGAAATATGGTTGTGATTGATGAGACGATGAGGATATGTGTGCAGTTGCAAGCTTGTCCTGGTTCATAGGTTGTTTTATTCATGCAACCCGTTCAACCCTATATCTATATTTATAAATATATATATAAAATATTAATAATATATATATATATAATATATATTATAATATATTATATATATATAATATATTATAATATATTAATATTATTAATATATATTAATATATATATATATACTATTAAATATACATATTTTGCATATGTAGATAGAAATATTTCATTTTTAGACATTTAAAAAATAATTAAAGAGGTCATCTTTCAATTTCATTTCTTGGAGGCAGTAGAGTCATAAATGGCGATGTGGATGAAAATATCACGATGATTCTGACACATTTTTGTTTATTTGCATAAAAATTTATTTTAATTAAAAAAAAGTTTTATTGTTATTTTTTATTATAGTATTAAAAAATATGGTTTGTTTAATTTTGGGGTTTCTGTTTAAAAAGTAAATTGTGTTTTTATAATAAAAAGGTTTTAAATAAAATTTTGTTTCATTAAAGTTAGTCTCAAGTCCATTCCTTGAAGAATGTAACATCAAATTAATAATCAAATACACAATTAACCTTAAGTTAATCAAAAATAAAGGTTTAAATATAGGTTGAGTAAGACCGTGAATAAATTTGGATGACGCACGTCTTCCAACTATGTGATTTTTTTAAAGAGGGCTACCTGAGCAGGGTTAATGAGGGTTTCAACTGTTTGATATAGAGGGACTCTAGAATTTTACGATCAGTGTCAGAGGAGGCTGAGCTAAGTATAGTAAAATCAAGAAAAAAACGAAGCGGTGATCCTAGGTTTGTAGGTATTGGGGAATCTGATGGAGGTATGTCAGGGACTGAGAGGGAGGTAATTGGTTAGCGAAGGATTGATGCCCCATTAATAATACAAAACTACAAATAATCTTAAATTTCAACCCTAATTTTTAACCGAGTTATTAACGCTACCAGCTGTTAATCAAAAATTTGCTTAAGCTGTTGTATATAATAATGTCACTAACGTTCAACCTTTGTGTTATATTTTATTTTAATTTTAGTTTTTATTTTATTTTTATTTTTATTTTTATTTATTTTTAATTTTATTTTTATTTTTATTTTTTATTTTTTATTTTTTATTTTTTCTTTATTTCACATCTATATTCATTTATATTTATTTATATATGACTGTTTATCTATTTGTACTTATATTAGTATACATATGTTTTTTCAGTATCCTGATGATGGGCCACGACTTGGCTCGAAACGTATCCGATGATTAAAAATATTTGAATTAAATAAAGTTCTGTGACCTTCATCCGGCTTTATGGTCCACATTCCTTTTTATAAATATATATATTCATATATATATAATTAAATTATATAATATAAATAATTTATATTAGATTATATATTAATGTATATATATAATATGACTATATTTATATAAATAAATTTGTCCGTTAATATACTTACTAAATGTACTAAAAGTATAGTTATCCCTACTATTAGATGATTTGATCTGGCTGTGCCTAAGTATATTTAATTATAAATAGAAGTTGAATATATAGAATTCGTAAGCAAAATTAACGCACCATCAAAGATATGACGTAATGTGAAGGATAGGTTTAGAAAAAGGTTGAAAGAATCTGCAAAGAAATCACTAGGTTGGACAATGAAATCATAATGTTTGGTACTAGAAGTTTCGAATTTCAGAAAAGTGTGAATGGCGAAAATAAGCCGAAAAGGTCTCGCAAGTAGGGTTCGGAGGTTCGGCGCAGCAAACACACAAGGTTGGTACGAACGGTGACGGTCGCAAGGGGTGTTGGGTTTATCTCAATACCTGTATATGACCCCCCTCGGCCACGGATGACGGCCTGCACCGTCCTGGTATGCTCTTCGATGAGTGGCGAATGTCCTGGACAGTGATTTGATCTCACACGTCGTGCAGTGCCTGTCGCAAGAAGGGAGGGTCCATGGATGGGAATTGGAGCTGTAGGATCAGAACGTTTCAGGGTATCCCACATAAATGTTCGATTGGATTGAGGTCCAATACTATATGCTTGGCACTCCATTCGTAATTTTGAACCGTCCTAAGGTAGTCGTTCAAACATTGGGCCTTGTGTGGTCTTGCATTGTAATGCATTAGGATGAAAGAGTCACCGATGTTAAGGGGCAATAATGGCCACGACATATAGTTCGATGGTCCTGTGATAATACCTTACGGGATGTAGGAGTGCCTCCATCCGAAATGGTCAACTCCGTAGGCCCGTATAAAGAGTGCTCCCCAGACATGAACCGACCCTCCTCAAAACGGCGGCACCTGCAGCACATGCAAATTGCGCGAACCACTCTGTTGGTCGTCGGTATACTCTAGCACGCCTGTCCGTACAGTACAGAGTACAGAGACACTCTCGACTCGTCCGTAAAGAACACACCTTTGCCCATCGTCGACCGTCCAATGGAATGTGTTCTTGGGCAAATGCCAGTCCCGCCCTTCGATGGTGCCGTGGTGTGCGGTTGACCTATTGCAAGCCCGGGGCCGGTAATTCTGTTCCGCAAGGCGTCGACGTATTGTATTGTCACTCAGCCTGGTGCCGTGTACCTCGCCAGCTGTATCTGCAGATATCGTGCCGTTGTGGCGTCTCGTAAATGCGCAGACGTATAAATCGGTATTCCACGGGTGTCGTGGCCCTGGTCCTACTTGTTCTCGCCGGCAATCATGTGTCATGGTTTCCTGGTACAGTTGGACCACCCGTCCAATTCGTTGTGCGGCGCTACACCGAACCGTCGACCCGGTGCCCGGTACCCGTGTCCTCTCGGCGTGGAGTGGTTTGTTATCTGCACTACATTGATACTCTTGAACAAGTTGACGCACTATCCTCGTCCATGTTTACTCGGAGTCACTTCGTACGTGAATGATCCCTCGGCTCGATTATACTCCCGACAACAACCTACCACAACACTCCCAGCGTTCTAGTTAACGTGTTTTTTCCCCTAGAATT
>JABUQX010082074.1:25000-48247 GCA_015478945.1 Trachelipus rathkii
TTTGTAATTTTTTTTTATTTGTTTCAACTTTTTCCATAATATTTGAAATACGTTATAAAAGGTATATTTATTAAGCTTTTGTAAAAATGCATTCGATTTTTTATGTAAAAAAAAAAAAGTAATAATTCATATTATATTTAATTGGTTATACTAGTAATTTACGAATTTTATGATTTTTTTTAATTATTTATTATTTTTGCAAAGTCCGAAGTTTGACTGAATTTTATACAAAGGTTCCGAGGCTTTAATACGAGAAAAAAAATCGCTCAAATACGGCTTCAGCGACAAACATAGAGATGAGCTTTGTATGTTATAGTCAATTATACATTTCTTGGCGCTTGATTTGGCTGAGAAGATGTGAACATTATATAACAATACTGATAATGTGCTCGCAATGGATCGACAAATTTAGAAATTACCTGAGCATGTTATATTAATATAATTCATTTTATGATCCGCTTTTTCAGATGCAGAATTTGGTTATTGAAATTTTTTATAAAAGATATAAATTATATATATATATATATATATATATATATATATATATATATATATATATAATATATATATATATATAATATATATTATATATATATAATATATAATTATATATATATATATATTATATCTATAATGAAAAATGAAAATTAATAAATTTGAAAAAAAGGATTTGATTTATTTTTTATCTCAATCTGGTCAGTCATCTCCGCATCAATGATGCACTGGACGCTTGCGCCACTGCTAGACATTAATGTTGCCACGTATTTCTGCCGGGAAGAATGTTTCCTTCAGTATGAATTCCCACTTTCCTGAGAAAAATGTAATGAAACCTGTAAAAGCGTACACTTTCATTGACATAAAGAAAGCCATGAAAACAGAATATCTATTTTATAAGCCTAGAAGAATTTCCGTTCTTGTCTGGGACCAATAGCTTTATTCGCTTTCATTACAGAAAATCACTTGGAAGTCACTTTTGTTAAAAGTGTGAAACTATTAAAAGTTTTAATAACCATTCCGTGACAACGTCCAAAGCAGGGCGCTGTTTTCCTTATTTAAAAAGATAAAACCTTTCTTAGAAACACCATGGGCAAGAAAGCTTTCCGCCTTAGCAATGCCTTTTCGATCAGAAAGACTTTATTATGGGCAAACAAGATTTTAATAATAAAGTAGTTTAATTTGCTCAATCAAAAGATAGAAAAGCGGACTTTCTTTTAAATAAAATTGTAGTAAAGGTAATTTACATAACTTTTTTAAAATTAATTGTAAGAGTTTTTTATAAATTTTTCTAGATTCATGCTTTACGGTCATCAATGCTCTCATTTTTGAAACACACACGCACACACACAGAAACACATATTTTATAATATAGTATATATATATAATATATATATATAATATATATATATATATATAATATATAATATATAAATTTATAAAAATATCTATATATATATATAGTATATTATATATAATATAAATATCTATATAATTATAGATATTTATTCTGTTTTACAATGCAACTACCAATATATTTTAGGACGAGCCGCGCCTGATATATATAATATAATATATATATTATAATATATATATATATATAATATATATATATATATATAATAATATAATATATATATATATATATATTAATGATAAATGGTAGGTCATGATTCATTGAACATAAAAACGTTTTTGATTCAATTAACCAATCAACTTCCTTGCTTCAAACTAAAGCTTGCAAAAGTTCAAAGAGGGTAGCCCTGTTAAGAATATCCTAGATCTTAAAAAGAATTTAAAACTTTTATATATATGTAACAAATTACTCATAAAATTTATAACTTTTCATTTTTGGCCAAAATTTTGAGATGATATAGCTGCATTTCCGAAATGTAGTCAAACGTTTCCGACAACTTGGTTTAAGGCCAAGTATTACAATTTAAATAAAGGTCTAGTTTGATGTGAAAATTTCCTATAACTAATAAAAGGTAATAAGGCTCTGAATAGTTTACTAACTTTTTTTTTTTAAATATATAAGAAGGAATGAATGAAATCTAATCTAAAAAATTTTTGTGATTTCAAAGCCGAAAAAAAAATGCTTTGAAAATTTTTTTTGTAATTGATTATGAGATTTCTTTTCCAATAGGCTGACGATATATATATAAATTATAAAATATATTATATATATCATCACCTTAATTTTCACTGGCTGATTTACCTCTGTTTCCGATGCCAGATTTTTTTTGTAATTGTTGTGGTTTTTTCCAATAGGCTAGACGCTAGACTATTTTTTCTGACATTCATATAAATGTTTTACCATGACCTGAACTTAAGCACAAACACGTACGCGCAAAACCACTCATATATATATATGTATATATATATATAATATTATATATATATATATATATAATATTTATATATTATATATATATATATTAATATATTATAACTATATATATATATTATATTCTATAATATATATATATATAATATTATAATATTATAATATATAGTTATATATATATATATATATAATACTAGGGGAAGATTACCATAAAGGCAAGGAACAGAAAATTATAGATTTTAAGAAAACTTTATTTAAAAAAATGTTTAATAGATATATGTGAACATGAAAATCAATGTATTAAAAAAGAAATTTAAAAAAATTTCGTATATTTTATAAATAATTACTTCAAGAGACACATGCTTTGGCGTGGTACTTTTTTTGGTACTTTTTAGTTGAAATAAAAGAATATGAAATGATAAAAAAAGTGAAGACTAAACAATATTATATATATATATATATATATTATATATCATATATATATATATATATATCATATTAATATATATCTATATTATATAGTAATATAATATATATATATATAATAAAATGAATATATATATATATATATATATATATATATATATATATCCTTTTTCTTATCCCTTCGTGTATATTTTAAGGTTAAAAATAACATAATTAATATATATGGAGGGTGTGACGAAGGTGGTAATTTCTTAACTATTCGTCATTGCAGTTAATGACAAGTCGTGAAACTCACCAAAGGACGAAAATAATGGGGTGGGGGGGGTGTTGAATCACGACGTAAAACAGGGAGGTGGGATGAGAATAATTTCTTTTAAAACACTAAAACTAAGTATATTACAGGACATGTCACTTAAACACTAAAACTAAGTACACGTTTTCGAGTTTTCGCTTGCGATTATACGTCAAGCGTCTTCGGGAAGCAGATGTTAAAGAAACCATCAATTCAGAGGGGGTGCAACATATGAGATAGCTGTTAGTTGGTTATATGTTCATTTTTTAGCTGTTTAAAGTAATTTGCTGATAATATAATGGAGTTTTGAATTTTTTCTAGTTTGAAGTCGCCTGCAGTTTTATTGAAATTAGGTATGTTATGGATATATACAGATTCTTTTATTTTCCTTTTTTGTGTTTGATTAGTATGTTTCAAAATAGAGATGTTTTGTGTATTTATCCTATGGTTTGCATTTGTGCGATGATAGGTGAGGGCAAAATTGATTAACATCAAATATTATCATCAAATTACTTTAAATCCTTCTTCCCATTTTCAAGACACAATATAATGATAAAATTTTAAACAAAATATTATATAAAATTAATTAAAAGTTAAAATGATATAAAGTTGAAATAAATAAACAAGATAGATAAATTAATGGTTACAATAATATGTAGTTAAGAGTTCATGATTTAAACAAAACCTCACTAGTAGTATCTGGACATCCGGAGATCGACCACCCTTTTCGATATGAAGGAATAGAGTTATAGGTCTGAAACTTGGAATATAATGTATGTATGGGATAAGCTCGAAACCGTGTAAATTTCAAGTCTGTAGGATGTATATAGAGGGGGGTCACCCCCGAGGGTGAACGCTGATATTGCGCTTACGCCCTTGTGGCGGGATCTGAGTGAGCGAAGATTAGGGCTAAACCGGCTGGCAAGAGGGATCATTTGGAGGTCAGACAGACCGAAGGTCTGTTTGACCGACAGACACAGACCGCAGGTCTGTGTTTGTCTGTTTGTCTGTTTGTTTGTTTGTATTATTATTACACGAAGAAGTGACCCGAAGGGTCACTTCTGAGTTGTTTTTTGAGTCCCTCTGCGTGTCCTTCATCTAATTTATCTCCTTCATCTGCCCCGCTTCGTTCAGTTTTATGCATTCTGGTTCAGGCTCGGGCTCCGGCTTCGGCTCAGCCTCTGAGTCCAATATATATCTATAGAGGTTAGAGTTATCGTACAGGGTTAAAATTTGTAGGGTTGTTATATGGTGACGTAATCTCATCATAGAGGTGATTACGTACCCTTGGATCCCCAAGAAGGGGTGGGGACCTCACCCTTAAAAATTTAAATTGATCATAGAAGCCTGAAATTTGGATAGTGTATAGAAGTAGGAGAAAGGAGTCTGAATCTATAGAGTTTGAGTTGACAGATGCACCGGTGCTGGCTCCGGTGCGGTGCCGAGTTATTAAATATGTGTATAATAATACAAAATATTTGTGTTAAAATAAATATGCTTATAAGGCTGTAGATCTCAACTAAGGGTGTTTGAGACTCCCTCATAAGCAAGAAGGTAGCGTCATTAGGCTCCTGGTCGATGCGGCCGGGCCGCGCCGAGGCCGGCGCTAGCCGTGCAATACCGTGCCGCGAACCGGCCCGCTTGCGGCGACGGCTCGACGGCGCGTCTGAACCCGGATGCGCTGCCGCAGTGCGAACCGAGGCGGGAAGGCTATATATATACCTATATAATATATCTAATATAATTATATATTATATATAATATATATATTATATATATATATATATTGCAATATATTAGAAATATGTACCTAGGTAACTACAATAATCCTATATTAATTTTAAATACATATATATATACATATATATAATTTTTTTAAGCTTTTCATGTTCATAACAACGTAAAAAATTCAATCTATTGATTTAAGTCATATTTTTCTTTAGTATAAATAAAGTTCTTTTTGAAAAAAAGCGGGAAAAGAAAACAAGTTTTTTATTTTTTAAAGCCTTTATAACATAAGAACAAACTACATAATCGTTAACATATAAATATTTTTAGCATCTCAAATATATTTTACACCATTTTATTAAAAGAAACATTATTTAAAAAAACATATAATGAAAAATACAGTATACACCACATTAAATTAGACCTGCATAGGCCTTGTACAGGAAAACATAAGGTCTTTACATAATGAACATTATTATATTTTTAAAAAGAAATACACACATAATTATTCAACATAAATTCTAAATGCATATAGTCAAGGAAATAAACAACATTATTTTTATTCTTATACACAGCTATCCAATGTCCATTGCTTGAAACATCCCTAGGAGAAGTGTTGAAGATAAGACCAGAGTCCGTATCCAATTTCACAGAACTGAGTTCATTACATGCGAATACGCCTAAAAATCTTCTTTCGTTTCTGAAGGCGTTTAATATTTTTCTTCATTCATCATTAATAATTCAGGATGATATTTCGTGTTTCTGTTCAATCTCGATGTTTGACGGATGCCTCAGATAACACGCAGAATGAGATTGAGGATGTCCAAACTTTGTTCCAAATTTGAGACTCAATCCTAAAGTTCCTTTTCTTAGGATAATTGAGATGATAAGCATTACAAACTGAAAGATCAGCAGTGAGATCGTATGCATATAAATTACTGTTTTCGGCATAATTCTTGAGATCAACACCCGTACCGTTATCGCTGCATGATACCGTATTGGCAAACAAATCGTAAAAAGGCCGTGAGCATTGGGAATTGTGAGTCGTTCATATATCATCTCATAATCACGACCGGTAAGGTGACCATTCACATGTAAAAACTGACCCCTCTAAGTTCCAAAATGGAGTAAAATTTAAAGGGGGGACTTTCCCCTCCAGTTTTCCAGAAAATGCTCGATGTTCTACAATTCCTTATGAATTACTTCTGAGGTAAGCTGCCCACTTGACTAATGTTAGGTATATTAATGGCCTCGATAACCCCTGGGTAAAGTTTTAAAAATTTTTAGTCTCGGATTCTCGTTGATTGGATATTTTCGCGATTGTTCGGTCACCAAAAGAAGATTTCTGCTATTCCAGTATCGTTTAATGCGGAGATAATTGCACTTTACGTACATAAAGATAAGCATCCAGTAATTTAAAGATAGGCTTTGGTGCCGTAGTTGTTGCTAAAAGAGCGCTTTTAACATTAAGAGCAAATTCAGGTGTAGATCTAGTTAACCTGATACGCGTATCCACAGATGGTAGAATAAGTCTTTCCTGAGAGAATATATCACCGTTTACACGTCCATAATATTCATATAGGTGTTATTTTTAGATTTACCAGCATGGGTTCTGTGGTTCTCCACATCTTTTAAATTGTAATATCCACATGATTGTAGATGAGACTCCTTCGCATCTTGAGAATAATTTAATAAAGTTTCAATATAACTTCGATAAGGGTAACTTGCAGCTGATGCTCCTAGAGATGTTTCATTTAAAAATACCTCAAGTTGATTAAAACACGTATACAGGAAATTTGTTTCGGTGGATACTATGTGATCGGTTCCTGTAAGATCTGAACCATCTTCGTTTACTAACTTAGTCTTTAGATATAAAAACACATTCGAGGGGTCAAGATATTGATCAGAAGTGCCAGGAATATTGAAATCGAGAGGTACATCTGTATTTGTGATTGCATGAACGGGATTAATACTAATAAAGTGGGATTCACTCACACTAATCTGTGTAGGGTTCACAGAGAAGAGATCCAATTCACTCTTACAACAGTCTGGGCTGGAGGGATGGAGGAAATGCATCTTGCTGGTACATGCACCGAACGTATAATGAGGAGAGATTTGTTTAAACATTTCTTATATACAAAATAGTTACAGGCTATCACTGTTTATGTAAAATAATTACCATTCATTTTCGTTATTAAAGGGTAAACACATCAATACACTTTTTCTTTAGTGGGCCTTTCCTATTCCTCTTTATAGGTTTTTTACGATGACCTACACCTTGACCAGTCATCTTACGTCGTATTTTTCGTTTAACATCATCTAACATTTCATCAGAAGCATCGGCTAGTCGTCGTTTTACAGCTGTTCGAGGATCGACACCTCCCATAATATCCTGGAAAGTGTCTATACCCGTCCTAGCAGCTTTTTTAGCAAGATATTTACCTCCTGATTTAAACAAAGGGATGGCCCTTCTGAACAACGAAGCAAAAAATCCACCTAAACCATACCCCCTCTGCATTCTTGATCCCCTGAAGACTCGTTCTCTTTCCATTATTATTATTTAACGGAGCTTCCTTCTTATATGTACTTTACACACTGCTGTTCCATTCGTGAATGGGTATGGATTACCTTCTACATCTCTTATATAAATACGAATCGAACTCAGCTGGGTCTTACTCAAGGGTAAGTAGTGAACATTAGGAAAACTTATAACTCTTTTACCTTTAGGAAAATGAACTACTCTTAACAAAGATGCTTTAGTATTCCCTACGTACTGATGGTCTATAATATCTGTATAAACATAGGCCATACCAGGATCTTGAAACATCTTAGAAGGCATGCATACAAATGTAAGGAACTCTCAGGTGTCAGTTTTTTGTGACATACGCTTTCCAGTCGTTGGTATATAACGGCTTAAGATCCGTTTAGAGTTGTTTTGATGATTATTTCTCATTTTTGTTACATTATGAAATAATGACAATTACGAAACCAACCTGAAGGGCTGAAAATAAATAAACCTATATCGTTCAGGTATACTTGAGCTTGAGATTTTAATGTAATTAACACGTTATCTTCGTTAACGGATTTATTAACAAGAAACACTAAATCTGTTACATTTAAAGTTCTCTTCTGATTTGTTTAAGTCTATGAACACATCAGTAACCGATTTATAAAGACCACGATTTATATAAAATCTTTCAAAGAAATTTTCTTTCTTGCCTCGTTTGAGGACTGGCATATTAGCGCTAATTTTTAATACATTTTTAACATTATCCACATTTCTAAATATCGTAAACGCCAAATATGTTTCAGGCCTATTCTCTATATCGGCGTCGAGAATTATTTCACTTAATCCTACTTCATACATTTCTCGATCAAAAGTTATAGGGTTCAATAACTCTGTAGTATAGTCTGATATTTTATTTTCCGGATGTAGATCCATAAAAGCCGATGAGGGCAGCGTTAAATAGAAATGATCTTCACTCTCCATGTTCCCAACGTAAACTGATCAATGTTTCTTAATTTTCACGTAGCATTTATAGTAAACTGTTAGAACTTTTCATTGGGTAACCTACCCATTTGACAAGATACTGTTTATTTTTACCTTTCCCTCTAGAACCTAATATTTTTTCTATTTTATACTCATGATTCTCAGGATCGAATCGTATTTTCTGTATTTCTTGTTTATAGAATTCTCCTTTTATTTTTCTCCGTCTAAATCCTCAAGATAGTATAATTTTAAGCCTGTCTCTAGGGAATTCTGCTGATAGTATCTTACTTTAAAACCTCTCTCAGACCATCCTGCTTCATACCAGCTTTTCTGAATTTTCATCCAGTCCTGGATACTCTACATTAGTCTCCTACTTTAATACCTGTGTTATCTTTTATTTTTCCCTTTGGGTTGATAGGTACAAAGGGTTTTGTTTTTACCATCTCTATAGGGGTATTCTTAAGTGTTCTATGATGAGACTGGTTATAAGAGTAAGCCAAGTCTTGTAGTATATCTATATATTTAAATGTATTCATCTTCGTGAAATACCTTTGCATTCTTTCTTTTATAGTTCTTTGTACCTTTTCAACTATTGCGGCTTTATTAACTGAAAATGTGTGTAATTACCTATGTCATTACTCAGTAACTATTTTCTTGAAACTCTTACTAAATTCTGTACCCTTATCATGTCCATATCATTTTAGGGATATTTGTTATCCTTATGTATAATTTCTCGACTGCTGTAGGCAACAGTCTTATTTGATTATTTTATCTTTTAAAACCCTTAACCATAAGTATCTGGAATATAATCTATCACAAAAAGATATATCGATACCCCTCATTGTAAGATTAATATTTTATCATTATCGGTCAAATCTAGTTGCCATACGCTATCTAAAATGGGGAGCTATAGTTTTCCGAGTAGGAAATTTTTTCGTATAGGTTTATGAAGGGTAAAAGCATCCTCACCTTCTAAATATTTTTTCAATTCTTTTTTACTAATTTGAGGAAACTTTGACGCAAACCTTGAAAAACCCCCGTAACTGTATGGCTGCTTCACATCAAAGTAATATTTATCGACCGCTTCCTTGGCCTCCATGATTCATAATGACATTAACAATAAAAATTTTATTCATTTATACTGAAAGGTTATATAAAAATCAGATGTATATATGAAGTATTTTATTTTAATTACAAAATAATATTAACTATTTTAAATTACAAGTCTAAAAACATAGCAAGTGTATACAGAAAGATAACATAGAATATATATATAATTTTAAATTACAAATCATACAATCATATAAAAATCATAATAAATAATCAGACGCTAATCCATTTTGATACTTTGTATGGAATTTTTCTTATTCGGCCCGCTCTTGAACGTAATGTACCTCTATTTATCAACTTTGATCTATCCGATGCAAAAGAAGTACCAGCAGGACTTGCATCAGGTCTAGGCGTCAATGGAATATTATCCAGATCCGCTAATCTTTGTTTATTCATGATTAAACTTCTTGGAAAATTAATAGTCTGAAGTTCTTGTTTGATCCTGTTCCATCCTGTCACTGGAGCCTTCTTCCATTCACGGGAGAGATCTGATATCAAGTCAACAATATTCGATCCAAGTATTGTTTCGTCGTCAATAATGATTTGACCGAGATCATCCCATGTAATCTGATCTTTTAAAATATTATATAGAGCTATACCCGTTTTCTTACTCCTCATTGGTAAGCTTTCCTTGAGTATATGTCTAAAATTAGCTTCTCTTTTCACCATGGGCTTAGTATCTGTTGTTAGAGCTGTATCTTCCTTGGGTGATTTTAATAAAACTTTTAAATCTACTAATTTTTGTATAGCAATTTGATATAGGATTCTTTTTTCATGAATGTTAACATTGGAGTTTAATATTTGTTGCAGTTCCTTCTCATAATTATTTATCTGTTCAACTTGAGGATCATATAAACTCAAAGGCTGCTGTTGAATCAAAGGGTGATAAGGATTATATCCGATCTGATGCTGCTGAATGTCTGATTGAGGCTGTTTGCTATTCCTTTCTTTTTCTTTGTTGTGTGTTGTGTTGTTGTTGTTGTTGTTGTTGGCTGTGGCTGTTAGTTGTTTGTTGTTGTGTTGTTGTTGCTGCTGCTGCTGTTGTTGTTGTTGTTGTTGTTGTATAGGTAAGGTTTTTGTGTTATATTTCAGCTTCTCATAATCGTTGTAGGGTAAAAACCCGCAACCTTCTTCAGGGCATTAAGCAAGCCACTGGTTACAAAGGAGCTATAACGAAAAGAGTAAAGGTAGAAACACACCGCCACCTTTCTGTAATAGCTTCTTTTTATTTTTAAGCTTTCTTGCGTTACCCGCAAGTTTTTTAATGATGTTTCGGTGACGACGTAACTTTACCTTCTGAGGTCTGTTTAAAGGAACATTTCCTTTTATAAGATTTAGGCATACTTCTGCTATACATTGTATAAATTTTTCATCTTCACAGATCAGTTAACGTTTTTCAGAAGGTTTCAGGGTTTTTTAAAATTTTCTCATAGAGGTAAATAATCTGCTATTAGAGTAACTCATTATTCAGGTTATGATATACTTGTTCAATCTCAAGTGGGTAAGATATTTGTACGCAGTAACACTCTATGCGTGTTCTTAGGATGAAGCTCACAGAGTAAATAACCATGAGGTATAGATGTAACTTCTTTATATACTTTTAAGAACTCTTTACGTTGAGTAGGGAACATTTGGGTAGCCACAACATTGACCTGACTCATATCCCTTCTTTGTCCAAACAAGATTAAAAACTGCGTGTTTAAAGACACATCCCTCATATACTTATTCTGATGAAAGATATTCTGTGTTATAAAAAATACTGTGATGTTTAAATGATTGCGAGTAAAAACTGTGAAAAGTTTCGGCGTTATAGACTCATTCATTTATGCATCCAAATCATCAAGGATTATAAGTTTATGGCCTGAGTAAACATTGAAGAGCTTTTATGTCATATAACCCTTCGTGAAATTCGATTACATCTTTGTAGTCTTTAAACTTTTCTTGGTAAACACTGTAACACCATATGATTTTAACAGGCTTTTGAACAGTTCGAAAATCTCAACCTGTTTTAAAATGTTTAATAACAGAAAGGTTTTCCCGCATCCTGTAGGACCAGACACAAGGCATGTAGCAGGAGCACGGAACATAAATTTACCAACGTCCATTCTAGATTGATACCTGATCACTAATGAATAAGAAAAGGTTTGCGTTTACTGTATAAATTGGTTTGTTTAACTCGTTAGATCAAGTAGATCAATAGATCCAGCAACTGGACAGAAGGGGTGACTGGATGGGGCTTGAATGGTGGCTTTATTACTGATTTACTGCTTTTAGGGTATTGGTAAAAAACATTGAATTTTTACGTTCTGAACATAGTTTACTTTACAGGGTTAAGTGTGGACTTTGTTAATGTTAACATTTTATTCGTACGTATGGTGTTGTTAGGTTTGTTCGATGTACATTATATTCTTAGTTTCAGGTTATGTTTTTGTTAGCTTTAATTATGTAAAAAACAAATGTTACGTGAGCTATATCTGTTGGTTAGTATATAAAGAACTTATTTTTTTACTATGGTTTATGCTGTTGTTGTTGTTGGTGTTGCTGTTGTTGTTGATTGTTGTTGTTGATTGTTTGTTGATTTGTCTGTTGTTGTTGTTGTTGTTGTCTACCGAAAATATATACCCTTTTGAACGATATGGTTCGTTCGTATGTCGTATTCTTGTTTACTTTCTTGTGATTGTTTGAAAGAAAGAATCTCATTACCTATCAGGGGTTGTTTATACATACGAATTTCCCCAGTAAGACATTTTTCGCTGTACTGGTACGATGACCTCTCGTTCTGCTCCTACGGACGTCCTCACGGACGCCCTCTTTACGAGGACCTTTGTAATACCCGACGATGTGTCATTTACATTTTTTCGTAAAACGAATGAGAGAGCAATTATATTTACCTGGCTATTCCCAATTGGTGGTGCAAGTGAATATACCTTTAATGATATCAGTTGAAAGAATCCCTCAAGATTATCGATAGCTTAAGCTTGGCTAAAGGCTGAGTATATGTCATCTGTGACATCGTCTCTTGATGAATCAGAGGTGAACAGCTTGAGCGGCTAGTAATGAATAGGATGTTGGCTTCCACAGCATCTGATAATGATTAATTGAAAAGTATTGGATGTACGCATACATTTGAAACCCAATGATGCGTGTCACATTCATGCTACGTGTATAGTTATCAACTGTTCAGACATCAGCAAATATATAATGGCTTTGTCTTTGATATTGAAAAACGACTTAAGTCTCATCTTAAAGTTTTGCTCATACTCGAGACTTAATTCAATACTCATGGTGTAATCTATGATATTTACACCAAACATGTGGTTTCCGGTATAATGCAGTATACAGGAAAAAGCCTTAATAACTATCAGCCAGGATACGTTTACTTCTCTCCTGCCGTGAGCGAGTGGAGTGCTGTTGAACCGAAATAAGCAGAAAAATGGTTAGTGCAGCAAGTTGTATTTATGCTTACATCCTTTCGGATGGTGTTGGAATCTCTGAGAAACATATAGAAACTTATGCTCAATTTATACAGAATCCTATGTCCCACTGATTAGATGGATTAATATGAAATTTAAAAAATAAAAAATTTATATGTATGAATGTATTTATTATTTAATTGTTCTTTAAATTATTGGAAATTAATAGTTATACACTTGAAAACTTTTTTTTACTGTCCCCTTATGTTACCGCCCTTTGTTGTTTAAGAGTAGGGCCTATATATATATATATATATAATATATATATATATATATTAAGATATATGTCAGATGGGTGTAAGTTTTGAATAGGCCTATATTAGGTACATCTGTTATCAAAAGTATATATTAACGCATAGGTTGAGTCCCAACAGCCAATGATATACTCTCAGCGATAATAATCACTTGACAACCGCTCCGCGTTAGCCCACAAAGAGGGCTTCGGACAATCTCGGCCTGTGGCACGCATCCAGCGCGTCGGAATATCTGTCGCTTCGCGGTGACGAATGAGCGGCACCGTTGCGGACGCAAAGGCGCGCCCGGTTTCGCGGCGAGTGTCGCATCTCTATGCGCCCTTGCCTTAGCGTCGTCTAAGTGCGTTCGCACACCACGACGCATCGACCAGGAGCCTAATGGATACGCTCAGCGAATCCATTAGTTCTATCATGACGAGCAGAGATTAACTCCCAAGCCACCCTTTAGTGTGGCCGGATTCAAAGCAGTATCCATTTAACCACTCGTCTAGTATATTTTATGCATACTCTTATCTGAACCACAAATGTCTAGGCTTGTTACTTCACTTATATACATTTTGCCCCCTCTCTCTCAATATGCCTAGCAGCACGGCACACGAGATCGCTCGCGGAGACTCTAGCTCTCCGCGCGCGCGCAAACGTGCTGGTCAACGTCAAACAGTCCTTGAGTGTAGTGATGATTAAGACTCGCGGTACTCTCCTCGTCGCCCAACTTCGTAAATCAGGAGCATGCGTATTTACACACATACTTTCTCTAAGCCAGTAGAACTCTGGCCGTGTGGCATTATGGGATCCATATTATGACAATCCCTTCTCAGAGTACAGGAGTTCGAAGCCACACCCATTCCTCTGGGAGTGCGGAACAGTCTGGGTGGTGACCGGCTCACATGGCTGCACTCACTCAGCTGATGATGGGAGTCTCGACGCTACGTTCCAGTCCCGGACTATGTCACTGGAACGCCCTACCTAGAATTCTAAAGAAGCCCGTGGCGCTAGCGAATAATCTCGTCACACGCTCTATACACATGAGGATACGTATGAGATAGTGAAGAACTACCAGAGGTCTCTGTAGCGACGAAGCCCGGACCCCTAGAAGGATAAGCTAACCGAGCTGAACCCGATGCTACTGGCTAATCACGAGAGGCTGGTAATACGAAGCGGGGGCATCGATGATAGGCGGTGAGGATACTGATGTAGTCTGAGCGTGCGACAATTCAAGGACAGCCTTGCGCCAGAGGACTTACAAATAAATCATACATCTACAGAAGTTCCCGGACCCGCCCGAGCTTGTTGTAGTCACGTAATGATCCGGGTGTGAGATCTCTAGAGATAATACAAACTAAACACCACACTACCAGTACAAACAGCGTTCACTACGTGTAACCCAAAGGCACAGCCCCTTCAGGAGCTTCTCATACTGTGCGATCTTTGTTCAACGAACCTGACCGCGTGATCGGAGTCCCTGCTTTCTCGGAGCGCTCCGTCTACGTTATTCGATCCTATCCGTGTCTCTCCAGGCGCGCGTTTGAGCCACCTTACAATACTCCACGTAACCCTGGGGACCACACACTAGGGACCCGCCCGAGCCATGACGCAAGGAGGGCGTCGGCTAGAGGCGCCCGAACTGCTGATCGCGACTCGTCTCTCTACGCGCGCTCGATTGCGGGGCGCGTGCCATCGCTCCCGCATCCGTAGTAGCGTAGCCATTGTGCCGTACCGAGAACATTGAAGGATTGTACACTCGCTCTCTT
Organism: Trachelipus rathkii; assembly: GCA_015478945.1. NCBI lineage: Eukaryota > Metazoa > Arthropoda > Malacostraca > Isopoda > Trachelipodidae > Trachelipus > Trachelipus rathkii. Next base: position 39,866 of record JABUQX010082074.1, read on the forward strand.
GAGCGGCTGCGGTACACGGCTAGGCTCTGTCTTCTTCGCCTCTCTTAGTATCAAACATTAAGTAGTAACGCAAGTGAGTTCCAGACCGTGATGAACTATTTCCCTTTATCAAGTATCTCGACAATAAAAGCTGCCACTGTGCGATTGGTCGCATCTCTCCAGCCGTCGACATATGTCTGCACTGAGTACTACTACCTCACCTTCACGACTATTTAAACGAGAGCTCTTAAACTTTAGATTTTGTGAGTATCCGCCCGAATTCCGTTTTAAGGGTCGGGTTATGATAAGCAGTGTGTCCCGTTAACCATACTACAAGGCTTCGTAGAGAACTGAAAGGAGTGCGTGGGTGTGTAAGCCTCCAAGTTTGGGGCAAATTCAAATGCCGTAAGTCCTGTATATGGTCTTTTCCTGAGGATGAGCGAAGTGTGTGTAGTAGGCGGACTGGAATTCATCCGTGGCATTCAGTGACACTCTAAGACTGGTCGCGAGACTTCGCGCATTCTAAATGAATTAAGTGACCTAAAACTGAGGCTGCAAAAGGTGCTCACTCCGCTACTGGAAAGGCTTCGTATTGTCTTTCCTATTTGTAGGTGGCCATCGCAGTTCCACAACACTCCTCTCTCCTCATTACTACTGTTCTGATGAGTGACGCTTTTAGGAGGGTAAAAGATAGCCGGTGTAGCTTGTCTCATATTTAAAAGTATCTTATATAAACATAATTAAAAATATACAGCCGATTATGGTTATGTAGGTTTCCACATCGAAGTAGCATTATAGAAATCTACATAGTCTATAATGAGATCGTTTGTGTTCACAGTGCTACTCGTACGAGATGCCATGTATGTAAAAGCAAGCAAAACTGCTCACGAACAATTGTTTGTTAGTTGTCCTGATATTGTGATGTACTCGATTGACTGAATTAGTTTCCCCAGACAGAAAAGGAGAGAGCCAACACTATCATTATCAGTCAGTAACGATCAAGTTATTACTCCCCATAGACAGCAGCATGTGGAATCTGATAGACATTGGAAGAAATTTTTCGCTCATGTTATCCATTGTCTGATGGTAAAGTTTGTATCTCCGGAAGAAGATCTTGCAGATAATTATTAAATAGTGTCTCAGGGGTGAAAACCCATCCTTCATATAACGTAAAAATATGCTTATTTTCTTGCGGAAATCTCCAAACTTCTGGTAATTTATCTTGTCGGTCTCTTCAAGATGTTGACTTAACACAAGATATGAGAAACGACTATTTCTCGGTACCCTGCCGGTCACTACAAAGAAAGTCCTTCAGGACTTGAAATGCGTCTGGTATTTCTCTTAAGGATAAGGTACTGAGTATACACGGCTATATAGAGGAGAAGGAATAAAACATGATGTATCGTCGTCAATCCAGTAAAATAATAGGCCGGAGATGGTGATTACATTGCATCTATCTCTCGAAGTTGTAGTGAACCCTTGTGAGTCGCGACGGGGCTATAGTTCCGACATTTGTTGAAGGCAGACAATAAGTAGTAACCACCCCTGCCCCTCTTCAATACTGATGCGTTGAGTCGGAATAAGAGGGGTGGAATCTCTCGCGTTGAGGAGGAAAGGACGAGGGGAGTTATTTTCTCTCAGCCTGCGCGGTAATGTAGATTCTCTTGTAGACCTGTGTAGAGGTGATTGGTTAGGGACTGCTGGAAAGGAAGTGACATTATGCTGTCATATGCTCGCCCAGACAGCGGTTGAGCGAGCGCGTCTACCGCGGTCAAGGTTGATGATTCGGAGCGTTATCTTGTGCGGGGCCGAAGATATGAAGGAGCTGAGTATTAGATAATCGAGATACTTTTGTATGTGAGGCACGTGGTTGAGTGCATCAGAGTGCGGTTGACATTGATAACAGAGGCATGATATTGCAGAGAGGAGAAGTGAGAAGAATAAAAATGTATTGCGCTGATTAGGATTCCATGCGTGCGAAAGTTGTGGGATTCTCAACAATCAAGGAGGACCGATGACCCGAACATAGCTCATGAGGATTAATGAAGGGCTGTAGCCTCGCAGTGGAAAAAGTTAGCTCGAAGTTTCATCATAGTAGTTAGTTTCCGGTAGTAAGCTTCCTTAACTGGTGAGATCGAAGAACTAAATGTTCATGACCGATAGGACAGACCGTGATGTGCTGTAAGAATACTAAATGAGACAAAGCTAACGCTCTGTCCCGCGAAACAGTCGATTAGTCCCGGCGGAATGAATTTGCACTATGTCCCACATGAGGCAGGGATAAATAGGGCGTATGGCTTCACTGCCTGCCATTTTCAAACGTCTGTGTCAAAGTGGGACTCGAAGAGTAGCTGTTTAATGACACCAGTACGAGCCCGATGTGAGCATAAAGGCGTGCGGTGGTTGCAGAACGGGAAGGGTGTTAGAATGACTGCTTCTGATCGTGCGACGTAGATGCGGTAGGAGCGAAAGTGAAGGGTGTTCGCTGGAGGAAAGAGAGGCGCATAGCGTCCTTCGTGCGCTTAAGATAGTGTGTGCACAGTGACCTGGAGGAAGACATCTTGATTTGGTTCGTGAAGCAGATATATCTAAGAAAAACATGCATTTTACGAGAGGATTATTGTGAGCATTCGGACCACGATTTTGGCCCAATTGCTAGTTTAGGTCTGCTGCCTGTAGTGGGGTCTGTAAAAGTGAGAAGATAAACTTTTGGGTGTCGTCTGAGAACACAAAGGATATCAATCCCGATACGAGATAAGAGACTGAGAGGTGCTAATAAGGTGTGTGATAGGGAGCGGATCACGAGGCACCATATTGCTTCATAGTAGCGAAGCAGTGGTCAGCTCAACGTACAGAAGTGCTTAGTGGTGCTGGCTGCCCTGGGAAACAATGTGTGAGAGGTTTTTAGAATAGTGTTAAAGACAAAATGATTTTATGTAGAACAATATGTGATATTTTGTGTTTTGATTTGCAGCGATGAAGTCTCAAGAATAGGTGGACATACAAGTTGGGTGCTTGCTGAGAGTGTGCCATTATATTAATCTGACATAGTCAAGAGCGTGAATAAGATGAGAGAAGCTTCACTAGCCCTGAGGCTGACCGCGCCGGCAAGCTACGCGGCTCTTACCATCAGCGAGGGGGGTATGGTTTTAAATGTGTTAATGTATAAGTAGTACGAGACTATGGGTCTGCGAAATAGATATACAAATGTATAATTTATTCTTGAGTGTCACAATGTGTTCATCATGAACCCAATCCTGGTAAGATGGCATAGATGGGTTCAGGAGACCGTCGATGGAGATATGACATTGGAGTGAGTGGTAGACAAAGATGTCTTAAGCATTTCTCAGAGAGGCCCTGTGAGTGTGTGGCCGTTGAAAGACCACAGAGGGTTCAGAGGTAACATGATACCGGACTGAGAAGAAGTAAATAAGGTAGAATTAGAAAGTACGTTGAAGAGAATAGGTATAATACCATGTCGGAAATAAGTATTAGATACGATCTAGTGCCGTTTTGTTTGGCGGGTATAACCGGCGAAGTCTGAATACTGGCCGTACCGTCGGAGATGCCGGCTTATCCCGTACCACTGGAATATCTGGCGTACGGGACTCAACTGAGGCTGTTTGCCCGAGAGAAGCACGACTCCACTCTTGCGGAACTACATAAGTGTGCGCGCTGGGCCAGGTATGGAAGAAAAGAAGTGCCGGAGGAGAGAAATGTGGAAATTTGGCAATGAGTCCAAGCTGAGATGTGGGCCATCTCACCCGCGAGTTAATGGCAGTCAAGGTTCTTGCTGTAGGGGTGCGAGTGATGGTTGTTAGCACCCGTGTGGAAGCCCAGAAGGAGCGAAGATCGGGAAAATGCACCCCCAATTAGCACCCAGGCCGCCATGTCGACACTCGAAGGTCCCCGTCGTGCGGCACCTCCCCGTGAAAGCTCCTCGACGTTGCTGTATGAGCTATTTAAGCTGACCCTTCGTCTCGGCTTTGCTCGCTTCCAAGAAAAAGAGAGGGATGGCTAACGAGCCATCCGGGCATGTCTTGAGGATCTCTGAGAAAGATATGCAACCTCTTGAGTGACTTGGAAATGACATCTACTACTGGTGTGCTGCTTTGCGCCGTCGACAAGGGCGAGTCTCATGGTATTGGACCCAACCCCGGCTTAACCCGCTTCCCTGCCCTCTAGCGTTTGGCGGGTTTGGGAGATATCGAGATTGGTGGAGAAAGAAAAGTATTCGCTAAGCTCCAGCGCGTCAATAGTTGAATTCCTTACTGTAGAAACGCATAGCTTATCAGAGTAGTGACTTTGGCTATAGGAAAATAAATTCTATTTCGAGTGATAATACTACGAAAATTACATTGGATAATATCCGTACGCAGATTATTGTCCGAGAAATATGACTCCTCTTTTGTACATCTAATAAAGTTCCCGTGCAGGAATAGTATATAATTGAGCCTTAGTTTACCTTAGTAACATAAGTGACATGTCCGCTTTAACAGAGGGACGAGATAGTCAAGATATCCCTCGAAACCTAAGGAAGCCTTTGACTAGAAAGACCTGCCCCCTCTCACTGTCTTAGTGCGAAAGGGTTTCGTCAGGACGGAAAGGTAGAGGATTTTAAGCTGTCGCGAGAATATCCGTGAAAACCTGGATTCGGGAAGGCATTTCTCGGACCGCGCTCGACAAGGGCGATCATATGGCCGCCCCGGTAAGAGGTTTGCCCCCTCGGTCCGGGTTTGGGATTCGAAAATTAAAAAATTTTTCTAATTCCCGCGTGCTGTTGTTTTCCCTGAGAAGGCCAAAATCCCGGGGTTGACTTGGCGGAAAATTCTATTTCGAATCCCAACTTCGGAATATCTCGCGCGCGATGTTGTCCGAGAAAGCTTCCTCTTTCCGGACACCTGAGTTCCCGGCGGGAAGTGAGAGCGAGTTTCGCACCTGCGCGAAGATATCCGTGAAAAGCTGGATTCGGGAAGGCATTTTCGGCCGCACTCGACAAGGGCGATCATATGGCGCCCACGGCAAGAGGTTTGCCCCCTCGGTCGGGTTTGGGATTCGAAATTGAAAATTTTCGCTAAGTCCAGCGTGCTGTTGATTCCCTGAGAAACGCATAGCTCAGGGTGACTTGGCGGAAAATTCTATTTCGAATCCCAACTTCGGAATATCTCGCGCGATGTTGCCCGAGAAAGCTCCTCTTTTGACTCTAAGTCCCGGCGGGATGCCTGTTCCTGGCAAGGCATTCCGCTTTAACGTGAGGGACGAGAGTCAAGAATCCCTCGAACCCGGAAGCCTTTGACAGAGACCTGCCCCTCTCACTGTCTTAGGCGAAAGGGTTTCGCAGGGAGGAAAGGAGAGGAGTTTTCGCTGCGCGAGTATCCCGTGAAAACCTGGATTCGGGAAAGGCATTTCTCGGCCGCGCTCCGACTAAGGGCGCCAGTGCCGCCCAGCCCGTGGGTAAAGAGAAATATCCTCTCGTCACAAAAGTCCGACTTTGGAAAGCTCGCGCGTTGTTGCCTGAGAAATCTTCCTATGTTCGACCCTGCTATCCCGCGGAAGGAAAGGAGTTTCGCTGCGGCGAGATTTTCCAGTGAAGAGCCGGATTCAGGGGAGGGTTCATTCATGTCCGCGCTCGACAAGAAAAGGCGATCATAGGCCGCCCCACGCTAAGAGATTATTCCCCCTCGTCTTGGTGTCGGATATCGAAATTGAAATTCGCTCAGAGTCGCAGAGTCGTGTTATTCCCTGTGGGTAAACCGCCTAGCTCAAAACTTTGCCGGAATACGATTTTATATCGGAATATCTCGCGCCGCTGATTTGCCGAGAAAGCTCCTCTTTCGACCCCAGGAGTCCGCGGGAAGGAGAGGAGTTTCGCTGCGCCGAGACTATCCCGGAAAAACCTGGATCGGGAAAAAAGCATTTCCGCCGCCGCTCGACAAGGAGCGATCATAGAGCCGCCCACGGCAAGAGGTTTGCCCCCACGGTCCGGGTTTGGGATTCGTAAATTGAAAAATTTCGCAAATCCAGCGTGCTGTTGTTTCCCTGAGATTTGACAATGCTCAGGGTGACTAGCGGAAAATACATTTCGAATCCGACTTTGGAAAATCTCCCGCGCGATGTTGCCCGAGAAAGCTCCTCTTTCGACCCTGAAGTCCCGGCGGGAAGGAGAGGGAGTTCCGTGCGACGAGATTATATCCGTGAAGAACTGGATTCGGGAAGGATTCTCGGACCGCGCTCACCAAGGCGATCTATGATGGCCCCACGGTAAGAATATCCCTCTCGCGCTCCAAAATCCTGGACTTTGGAAAAATTCGGCGCCGCCGTTGGCCCCCGCCTGAGAAAATCCTCTTCCGAACCCTGAGTCCCGGCGGAAGGAGAGGAGGGTTTCGCTGCGCGAATTTTCTCACCGTGAAAAGCTGGATGTGCGGGAAGGTATTTCTCGAGCCGCGCTCGACAAGGGCGATCATATGGCCGCCCAGGGTAAGAGATATCCCCCTCAGTCCAAAATCCGACTTTGGAAATTCTCGCGCGTTGTTGCCTGAGAAATATCCTCTTCCGACCCTGAGTCCCGGCGGGCGGGAAGGAAAGGAGGTTTCGCTGCGCGGGATTTCCCGTGAAGAGCCGGATTGGGGAGGGCATTTCTCGGCCGCGCTCGACAAGGGCGATCATAGAGCCGCCCACGGCAAGAAGTTTGCCCCCACGGTCCGGGTTTGGGATTCGAAATTGAAAAAATTCGCTAAGTCCAGCGTGCTGTTGATTCCCTGAGAAACGCATAGCTCAGGGTGACTTAGCGGAAAATACGATTTCGAATCCGACTTTGGAAAATCTCCGGCGATGTTGCAAGAGAAATCTCCTCTTTCGACCCTGAGTCCAGGCGGGAAAAAAGGAGGTTTCGCATGCGCGAGATTCTTCCGTGCAAAACCTGGATTCGGGAAGGCATTTCTCGGCCGCGCTCGACAAGGCGATCATATGGCCGCCCAGGGTAAGAGATATCCCCCCTCAGTCCAAAATTACCGACTTTGGAAAATCTCGCGCGTTGTTGCCTGAGGAAATCTCCTCCCGACCCCGCGGAAGGAAAGGAGGTTTCGCGGCGCGAGATTTCCCGTGAAAGAGCCGGATTGGGAGGGGCATTTCTCGGCCGCGCTCAACAAAGGGCGATCATAGAGCCGCCCACGGCAAGAGGTTTGCCCCACACGGTCCGGGTTTGGGATTCGAAAGTCCCCAAATTTCAAGCTAAGTCCAGCGTGCTGTGATTCCCTGAGATGTTGCATAGTTCAGGGTGACTTAGCGCGAAAATACGATTTCGAAGTCCGACTGTGGAAACTACCGCGATGTTGCTCAAGAAAACTCCTCTTTCGACCCTGGATATATATAATAATATAAGTCCCGCGGGAAGGAATATGAGGAGGTATATATTTCGTAAACTGCGCTGAGTATAGCATTAGTTTCACGTGAAAACCTGGAATTCGTATGCGCATTTCTCCGCCCGCGTTACCTCGATGTCAACTTGTACTGAGTGGAACAATGATCACTTATTGGTACTTGCCCGTGAAAAATTCCCCTAAGGGTAAACTTGTAAGAGTGATAGTAGTATCCTCCCTCGCTTCACAGTCCTAAGATAACCAATCTCTTGTAGGGTGACTAATATATCCTTTCGACCCAAAATGTACTTGACCCTCAAGAGTTGCCTCGTATCTCCTCTTCCGACCGCTGAGAGCCCGGCGGAAGGAATAAAGGAGGTTTTTCGATACTGCGCAGATTTTACCGTGAAGAGACTCGATTTGGGTATACGTAATATAACTAGTCATTTCTCTAGGTACCAGACGCTCGACCTAAATAGCTGAAATTACATAAGAGCTACGCCCACTATGGAGCAAGAGGTTTGCCCCACGGTCCGGGCTTTATGGGATATTCCCGAAATTGAAAAATTCGCTTATAAGTCCAGAGCGTGATGTTATTGAATTTCCCTGAATAAGATTATATGTGAGTAGTATACTCAGTGGTACTTAGTCAGGTAAATACGAATTTACGTAAAGCACGTACATTTGGAAAATCTCCCGACCGTGTTGCTAATAACGAGTAATATATAACTCTACTCCTTATATCGTCTCCTGCTAGTATATTATATAGTCCCTGCTTGAAAGAAAGGTATAGTTTTCATGCGGTACGTAGATTTTCCTACTTAGTTGAAAAACTGGATTCTGAGGAAGCTATTTTCATCAGTGCCCGCCCTCGACAAGGGCGATCATATGGCGCCCTAAGAGGTAGAATATCTACTTAACCCTCAGTCCCAAAATCCGACACTTTGAGTAAAATCTATCGCGCTAGTTGTATGCTAAACGAGAAATACTCCTCTTCCGCATCTACCATTGAGAGCCCTTTACGCACAATAGTATCATCCTTCCT
>JABUQX010082075.1:0-10000 GCA_015478945.1 Trachelipus rathkii
CTAGTCTTTCCACGACGTTTTACTCCAGCAATGTAGCTAGGCTAATGTAATTTAGAAGGATTCATTGAGAATATTTTCATACAGGGAATCTACATGATATTTTACATCTTAAACTCGTTTGTCTGATAGGATTTTGAATGAAACTTCGTCGATAGAGCCTATCTGCTGTTTCAATTTACTAATGAATTCGACGGCTGTAGATGTTTCTAGGCACAAATGAATTCTGCATGATTTATGTGTATCAGAATGAGGGTCAAATAGAATGCAGAAGGAGTCGATGATGGTTTACTAAGCTTTCGGGGAATTTTGCTGTTGTCAGTTTAGAAATGGGACGAGTAAGTGTTTTAACTCATCCTGCCTGTCAGCGATCTCCCTTGTGGAGGGTTTTCAAAATCAGATGCTCCTTCTCCAAAATGACAATCTCTGAGACTGGGGATTCAAAAGTTTGGCTGGGCCAATGGGAAAACCATGCAGGTTTTCCAATGGGTCTACTTTCAAGCTCTGATGTTTTGGAAGTGCTTCATTGAAGAGATAACATCAATTCCAATCAAACCATCCACATTTGAAACGCTACTTCCGTGTTTACCTACATAAAAACGGTCTAAAACATGATATCCACTATATGAAACATTATTGATAGCACCCATGAGTCCCTTCACTGGAAGACTAATCAAGACTAGGATTAATTAAACGATTTTTTTTATAATTTGAAAAACAACAGATGTTCATCATTAGGTTCGACATGTTCGAATGACTAACCTGTTCCCCAAAATGTCTTATGGAACTGGTGTGGTACAGGCGAGAATCCACATCTTTCAATTTATTTAAAATCAGCTATTGTAAAACTTAGGCTGCGAACGAAAATCCAATAACACATCTCAGTTAAATTTTATCCATCTTTTTATTTTAAGGGATTATTGTGGGAAGAACATTGGCCAGAATGAAGTGGTTACTGTAATTTATACAGATATTGTTGAACCAACATTTCATCATCAAGAATTGGGCGCTGAGAAGTAGTGGCATTGACAACTTGTGGAGACATCTGCAACGATGCTCTTGGGTTGGTGCTTATAGTTCTTTTGCATTCAAGAATTATTCTTACCTACGTTGAGCAACCCTCTTGCATGTGCCACAAGACAACTAAGGCAAATCTTTTCTTGCAGGCATATTGGAAAAAGATACATGTTTTTCTTGCGGAACGTTGCACACATTTCCAGTTATGCAGCGCTCCCATTCGCAAGCTAAGCCTGTCGGATAACTTCACAGCCATCCATGGGTGTTTTCCATTCAAACTTTGCATTCCATAAATGAATGAAGCAGAACGAAAGGACCACTCTGAGAAGTGGAAGAAGAAGAAATTTTTGGAATAGTAATTTAGACCTCTTTAGACTTTTTTACAACTTGTATGTTGAGGAAGAAGTTCTTCTCTCTTTATATGAAGATTCTGTTGTGTAAGCCATTTTTATTCTTTCTTTTGGCCAACGACCGAGCAGTTCTATTTCCTGGTCCTTTTTCTAGGGACTTAAATGTTCATATGTAACTCAAAATCAAATTGAATGGAAGGATATTCAATCTGGGTTTTTAGTTTGAGTTCACGTAGGAATATTGGAGGAGCTTGTCAGTAATTAAGTGACTAACAAGACGGTTACCTGCTGGTTTTCCTCCAGGAAGTCCAAATGGAACTCCTTAGTTCATAGTAAGTTTGCACGACTGTCTGAACAAAGAACAGAGTAGCCATCAAATTCTTTTAGTCCAAAGTGGTTGTGAATCAATCTTGTGAAGAAATTGTGTCACTAGAGAAAGGCAATCAGATACCCTCCTTCAGGATTTTGATCGCAAAGATAGTTCTCCATCAACATTAGTTAAGTGTTAGAACATCTTTAAAGGCAGAACTTTTGAAGATGTTTTTCAAATAATGTAGTTTGGCTGCGTCGAGGTCCCTTCATAAGCGTATTACATTTCCAAAGGAAGGAGAAATTCTGAACGGAATGTTATCTCTCCACAGAAAAGTTTTGACACTTAAGAGCTGGAATTTTAAGTTTTGTTGTGGCTTAAAATTCTTCAATATAGAATGTAATTCTTTTCGTGAGAACGCAACCTCCTGCGAAGAAGCGGACTTGTGGATGAACGTTGGCAGGTCGGTCTGATTTCGTGATTATCCTCTGTGCATTGTAGATGATCAATGGAGGACTTATGACTTTTCATTTAAAGAATGTTGAATCGTGTTTCATGAGACCATGACTCAAGATCTTTGCTTCAATTCATATGTCAAAGTTCACCTCTCGCAGAAGATATTACTCATCAATAGCTTCTGCAGGATGGCTGGGAATTTGATGATTCAATCTGAGAGGGTTAAGCCAAAGGTCATTTTGCGCTTTAATGATGACTTTGAAACGTGCAATGGTTTTACTTTTTCTCACAGCCTCTATCGAGGCTTTTCTTTTCCTCATTGAGTGATGTTCTCTGTAATCTAGTGTGATGATGGTGTCTCAAGTAGAAGCGAGGATTGCGGAAGCAGAAGAGTAGCGCCTGCTTCAGTATGTTTTTTACGACGCATAAGAGGAAAGGAGAAAGTATGAATTTATAGAAAAGAGGAAGTAATTAAGAATAGGAAGTAGCGCAAGAGTTTTGTACAACGCCAACCTATTATTTATTTTCAAAGCTTGTTTCGTATATGCACGCGAAACACACTGCGTACCCTTTCCAAGTTTACAAATATACTACTTACGCATAATTTGTCGTTACTTTTTTACGAATAAGAGAAAAAAAGGAACAGTATGAATTTATAGAAAAGAAGTAAATTAGGAAAGCGCAAGATTGTTACAAACGCAAACTTTTTTTAAAAAAGCGTGTTTCGTATGTAGCACACACACACTCTGCAAACGTCTTTTCCAAGTTTCCAACTATATACTTGTGCATATATTTAGTCGTTATTTTTTTACGAATAAGAGGAAAAAAGGAAAAGTATGAATTTATCGAAAAGAGGAAGTAAACAGATAGGAATAGCGCAAAGAGTTGTTACAACGCAAACCTTTAGTAAGAATTTTTATTCACTTCTCACTTCTCCAAAAGTTTATTAAGAAATTGCAATTCTTGCAAATTGCAATTGCAAATCTTGCTGCTTAAGATTTTTAAATTTGGCTCGAAGTAGTTTGAGTTGGTAAAATTAACACCCACGCCAACAATTATTTTAGGAACAAGGCTTCTGCGAATTTTACGAAGTAGACTCAAAAGAGAGTTTGGAAATTAGCAAGTTGAAATGTTACTAAAATTTGACTCGAAAACTTCTAAACAGAAACGAAGAAAAAAGTTTCTAAAATCATAAACAAAGAAACGAAATAGCAAATTTCAAAATATGAACTATGAAATAATATAATCTATCTCTAATAAAGAAACTATAGAACAAACTTCTAAGATGTTAAGAAAAGAAACTATTTATGAGATATAGATTATATAGAACAAACTTTTAAGATGGAACTATTTCTAAGATAGAAATGATAGAACAAACTTTTCAGATTTACAAGAAAAGGATCGATTTCTTAAGATATTTAAAATATGGTTCGAATTCCATATATTTTTTTAATTTCACGTCACAATTGGAAAATCCATGCAAAGAGCAAGATAAATAGGAGAGCACTTATAATAAATAGTTTATTTAATATGATAATTAATTATGTAATTATTTGAATATAGAAAACAAATGTATAAGATTCTTCACATGGAAAGAGAAGTTGAAGCCACGCCTTGTTTCCTTATAATAATTTTTCCAAGCAGTAGAACGATGTCGGACAAAATACGAATACGAAGTCACGCTGGGACTTTTTCTTCATCTGCAACAAAGGTGCAAACTATGGGTGGTGACATATCTCAAGTTTTCCGATAATATATCATGTAAAATGTATAGAATTTAAATAAGTAAAGGCAGAAATGATACATTACTCAATTATTTTGTACTAAGTTTTTAGCTTTTTAGTATTTAACTTAAGGTAATATTTAATTGATTAATTTATTATAATAGATATTTATAATTAAATATATACTTAATGAATAATATACATATTTGTAAAAATTGTATTAGGGAAGAGTGCCACTAACCTTTTCGTATCTTGTAGAGTTTCTTGCGCTGATTAGAAATCGGTCCTTTCTAAGGGGTTCGGAAAGCGGTTGCCTCTTCACCTCCCTTGGTATATTTCAGTTCTGGGTGTCATTTGGAATCTCTGTAACCATGACTTGATTGCACTTTGAGTTTTCCATAATTGAATTTTATTCATATTCATCCATTTATGAAAAGGATATAAAGGATTAATAATATACATTCTCAAATTAAAACCCCTTAATTTTAAAATCGTTTACAAAATACACACTATTTAGATTAAAGTGCTGTAATAAAAGACCACTATAATTCAATATTGCTGAATGGTTGGTATAGATGAAAGGAGGACGGCTTGAAATTAATTTAATCTACACAAGCTTCGTGAATTTTGCGGCAGCGAATGCAGTCACGTCCTTTTTCTCACGAATAAAATAAAGAGAAAACTTAGAATATATCCAACTTCTTTCGATTAGCCGTCCCCCTCCCTATATTTTTCTGGCGATAATATCGAAGGCGATATATTTTTTAAAATATATATATATATATATAATATATTTATAATATATATATTAATATATATATATATATATATATAATATATTATATATATATATATATTATATATCGTATTATATAATATATAATATATAATAATATAATTAAAATATATATATATATATATATTTAATATTATATTTATTATATATATATATATATATATTATATATATATATATATATATATATATATATATATATATATAGTATATATATTTATATATATATATATATATAATATATTATTATCATAATACTATATATTATATTATATATAATTTTATATTATCTTTATTTATAATATTATATAGAAAATTGAAATATAACTAACAAGTATATAGTATATAGTATTTATCTATATATATATATAGTATAATTGTATATATAATATATATATATTATATATATATATATTATATATATATATATATATAATATATACTATATATATATAATATATATATTTTGTACAAAAAAAATCACTTTTCCCACATTATTGTGGGATAGTGAGAGCAACAAAATATTAGCTCTGAATTTAGTATTATATATAATATATATATATATATATATATATTATATATATATATATATATATTTAATATCGTATAATATAATTAATAATATATATATATATATATATATATATATATATATATATATAGTCTCAGACAAGATTTTCCAGACTGATCGAACTCTGTCAAATTCTGCTGGGCTCAGCAGGAAGTAACATGTGCCTAAAAAAATTTGTCCCGCTTTTGTTATGCAATTTATTTTGATAAATAGTCAATTGAATACTTGAATAATATTAACGTACACAGAACCGACAAGAGCAAAGGTATATGCAACTAACTTAATTTGTGCAGCAATCCTTTTCTTCTACACATACAATTATGTTATGAAAGGACATCAAACAAATTAACTTTTCTAAGAAAATTATGATCAATCAAGATACCTTTTGTCCAAAAGAATTATTATTAATCTCTGATGTGCAAAAATGGGACAGTCAATAAATTTTAGTCATGATGAACAATTATTGTATTTGATTAGAGTTTCCTCGAAAAGGTGATTTACTGTACTCTTATATAAAGAAACAATGAATAAGTTAAGTCAATTTAAATTGTTGTCGTCTACCATGTTCATACACCCTAGACCAAGCTTGAATCAAGGACCGAGGATTAATAACTAACAAAAAAGACCTCTAGGCTGATTCGAATTGTCCTGTCATAAGTTGCAATTCTTTATTCTCATATATATTAAATCCAATATCTGAATACTTTAACTGGCAGATATACATATCTGAAGAATCTTTTGCTGCAGCATCTATTTCATCATGTAGTGTTATTTATTTCCACTTGTAATGGAATTCAAATGAAATATATTTGTTATACAGTCACCTCACGACAACTCAATATTTAATACACAAGTTTTATGATTTTATGTCTAGTAATAAGATAAACGTTTTTCTATTCTCATTGAAAAAGAGAGAGAAATTGGGGAAATAATAATTTTGCAAAGAGGTTTTGATTTAGGTCAGCAAGAGAACTATATATTTCATGTAGTTGTACCATAAATACAGTACTGTAAGATGAGAGCTTCACTCTATATGAAAATTCATTATGTTTAAATTACAGGTTTGTTGGTTTGGTTTGTTTTTGGTTTTAGTTTATACCAACATGGTTTTATTTGGTTTAAACCAACTAAAAAAAGTTTTTATTTGTTTTTATGGTTTTTATAGTATTTTTTATAGTATTAGTATGGCTAATACATCCTAATTATATATTTGGATAGTAAATAGATGGGAGGGACCTGTTTCCTTGACTCCAGCCATGTACGGTAGCTATGTCCACTGTTGCAAGAAGGTTAAAGGTAGGGATGGCCAAAAAATATCGATATATCGAAATATCGATATTTTTGGCTCGATATATCGATATTTTGGGGCGATATTTTTTTAGGCGATATATCGATATTTCGATATTTTTTCTTAATATCGAAAGCCGATATTCTTTTGAAAAAAAATTTTTTTAAAGGCCAGAAAAAAATAAAATCTTATCCCCTCTCTCCCAACACCCTGAAGTGATCAAACTCTCTTTTCCCCCCATATTTCGTTCTTCGTTCGTCCCCCAATGTCGTGTATAAAATAAACCGAAAAATTGGGGTTTTAGATTTTTCGTCTTTACGGGAACCAAAAATAGAGAGAGGGGGGGGATCGACATGGCACATACCACATAGTCAAATTGGTCTTCTGAGTATTCTGAAGCACATAATCATATCTGTTTATTCCAGTGATCCAAAGGAATATGCGACGCGACAATATAAATTTTTGGAATGATAGTAAAAATCCTTTCCCTGCTATGTTTATTTTAGCAATGAAATATCTTACTGTAAAGAATCCATCGTCAGTCCTTCGTCTCAAAACGAAAGTATCATTATTAAACATGTTGCCTCAAATGAAAGGAATAGATTGACTTCCAAGCATATCAATCAGTTAATCTTTTTAGGTGCATTAGAATTAGATGATAAGTATTGGGCTTTGTAAAAATAATATATAATATATAATATATTATATATATATAATAATATCTATATATATATATATTATAATATATATATAATATATATAGTATAATTATAATACTTTAATATTATTATTAGAATATATATATATATATATAAATGAAGATTGGAACCAAAATAATTGGATTTGCCTTTTCAATGAGCTAAGGAGAATTAATTTTCTGGGTTACTTGTGGATGGGATGTTTCGACGCAGTTTGGTCAATATGAAGACTATCTTCGCATGGCTGTTGGGGCCTGGGACTCCCTTCTGACATTAATTCACTTCCATGAACAACCGCAGTATTTATTATTTAATTGGTGGACTATTATTAATGGGTTATAGTGTTTATTAATAGTGTTATTGTGATAATATAAAAATAATATAATAATAATAATAATAATTAATAATAATAATAATAATATAATAATAATAACATATAATAATAATAATAATAATAATAATAATAATAATATAGTAATAAAGATGATAGTGGAGTCGAGAGGTAATGATAAATGATAAGTGGTGATGGTAAAGATAGTAAAAATGATGATATTAGTGATGTAATAAAAAAACGATAAATGATAATAATAATGTTTGGTAACTCGATGGTGGTAACGGTGATAATAATAGTGTCGGTAATCAATGATAATGATAGTAATAATAATAATTAATATATATGTAATGTATATGTATATGTTTTTTTTATGTATTTTTATATTATTTATATAAAAAGCGCCCGATAGCTCAAGTGTTAGAGCACTCGCCAAACTAAGGCGAGGGGTCCCAGGTTCGCAACTGGTCGGGTGGAAGAATGTGAGCTATTCTCTTCCTTGGGCTTGGCTCGGTCCTGCTCGGACGTTAAATGACTACTAACACCTCTCCTTGATTAGGGCTCTGCGACGTGAGTGACGGTGTTTATCTCTGAAAAAAAAAAAAAATATATTTATATATATATATATATATAATATATATATATATATATATATATATATATATATATATATCTATACTATATACTATAATATTATATATCTATATATATATATTATATATATATATATATATTACTATATACTATATATATATTAGGGATAAGATTGCTAAGTTGGTGGCTCTTTAGAGCAAGCACCCTATATAGAGGATGGTAATTTAGAATTCATATTTGAAATTATAATTTTTATTCAACATAAGTAAAATATTGCGATGAAAGAAAAAGTAACAAAATTCCTTTCTGTTGAGATACTCTCTCGTAGGCGAATTGGTAGTCACAGCCTTTTTCCAGCGCGTTTTCCACAAATGCCTCTGACTCTTCGTTAGCGAAATTTACGATCGAAATTCAAGTCGCAGCTTTTTCCTTAAATTTATCTCTCTTGCCGGAGGATTTCTGGAGAGAGATCCTTTGAGTGAGAATTTTCTTCTGATTCTAATAATTTGATCTGACTTTGTTCTACCTTCTCCGCACTCATTAATCTGACTCAAGAGATCAACATCATCGGGTTATTATATATAAATTGTCATTTCGACTTTGCTAATTTGTGCTCGCGCAAAATCTTAGCATAAGTACAAGAACATAAATTAAATTTTTTTTTACAGAAAGTATAATGGAGTGCTACATTACTTCCTACGCTAAACACGGAGTGAGGAAGTATGTTGAATATAATTATACAATAAATAATAACTAAAATACAGAAAAGTAAAAGTACCTTCAAATGCAAACATATTTAATTATGTCCGAAGACATAAGTGGACATATAAACATTTGAAGAGGCAAAAATAGTATGCATGAAATTTGAAGAATATTCAAATACGAGCATAAACTGGTTACATCCGAAGATCTAAACATATAAACAAGTATTTGAATACATATAAATACAATAATTGTTATATATACAGAAAATAAAAAAAAAGTGCATTACTAAAAGCATATTTGGTTATATCGTTAGATATAAACAAAACATACAACATTTAAATGCATAGAAGTACAAAAATGTTCATACATAAATAATTATTGATATGAAACAATTGATTTATTCACAAGTTAAAATAGGCCACATTGATCGAACCATTAAATCCGAGGAAAGGTCCAGTATAAAGACGTTTCTAACGAATCCATGATTTGACCAATGCGCACGTAGTTTTCATAGTTGTAGTTACAAGAGAAACATTGCTTGACATATGTAGAGACGAAGTTGCTTGAAGTTTAGGTTCTTTACTTGAAAAATTTCTTCATACATAAAAGGGAGAGGTCACAGAACCATTTAGAATTCGAAAAGGAATCAAGTTCGTAGTGGAATTTCAAAAATGAATTTCTGCCCATATTCCAAACTTAAAATTATGAAAGAAATCCATACCATAAAGGAAGTTACATATGTAGAGGCGAAATTGCTTGAAATTTAGGTCCTTTATTTGAAAAATTTCTTCATACATAAAAGGGAGCGGTCACAGAACCATTTAGAATTCGAAAAGGAATCAAAGTTCGTAGTGGAATCCAAAAATGAATTTCTGCCCATAATCCAAACTTAAAATGATGAAAGAAATCCATACCGTAAACGGCGTAAAGGATATTACATGACGAAATGAATCCTGCGAACTGTGAGAGTTGTGAAAAGATGAAGACCAAATCCGAGAGAGAGAGAGAAATGACAAATTTTAATTCGTTTGCTTGATCATTTTCTCCCAGTGTTCTGATTGGGCTTTTGTGTTATTGTAGTTTTTTCTTTTTCTTCATTTTTTTTTTGGTGTTTTTCTTTAGTAATCAGAAGGCATTGATTGAAGTTCTGGGTGTTCCACTCCG
>JABUQX010082075.1:15000-52160 GCA_015478945.1 Trachelipus rathkii
TCCTGGTCCAACTCCATCACCTCAAAGTCACCGATTGGATTGACTGGTGCCACAGGTGTGCTGGTCCTGATAGTAGGGTCACCAGAGATACTCCTGCTCCTACTAGGCCTAGGAGTTTTGCTCATAAAATTATCCATTTAGAGAATTTTTGAATTTAAATGAGTTTTTAAAGACAAGCAAAAGTAATTCTGTAATACTCTATTATTGTTCTGTAAACTAAAATAAGAAAGTAAATTGAATACTAGTAGTTCAGTACCCAGTATTATTATGATTATAGAGTTATTGCAACAGACTTGAACACGCTTAACATATTCTTCATCACTACTCCTTATCGTTATAAATATACAATATTCCCTTCTATCGGTAATTCCTACCACAATCTTGTAGCTCTCAGGTATAAGACTTTTTCTTCAGTAGCTCCACCATGCCATAAACGTATTGTCTGGCACTTTGACAGGGCTAATTGGGGAACATTGCGTCGCTTCTTTGCTAACTACCTTTGGAATTAATCCTGTTTTGACTCTGGAGGCTCTTTGGTGACTGTTGAAATGAGATAAGCAGGATTCTTCCGTCTTCAAATAAATAATTTTAACCTCAAAATTCATGGTTCGATGACACCTGTTCTAATGCCATTCAGGAAAGTGACAACGCTTGTCGGTTATGGAAAAACTTTCCTTCTCTTATCACTCTAGCTAATTTCATTTCAGCTTGGACTCGCTCCAGAGATATTCTTAGATCTTAGACAGGATATGCGCGCTTTTACTAAAAGAAGTGCAGCTGACTTCCTTAGTTCTCCTACTATAAAAAAAATTCGGGCCTCCTGACAAAATCATGTTCAACAACTGCAAATCTGCCATTTCTCCTCTTCGTCACTCTGAAAGATCTGTAGCTAACACTCTTTCTGAAATGGCTAATCCTTTCGACCTTTTTTTTTCATCAAATTCCACCCCCGGAAATTGTGGCATCCTTTTTCCCACTCCTTTTCCTCTCAGATGCCCCATGACTCTGCCTGTGATTACACATGATCGGATATAGAGGATCCTGAGATCTATGAACGTTAGGAAGGCTAGTGACCTGAATGGCATTTTCCCCCGTGTTTTGAGGAAGTGAGCATCTGTAATGGTGCCTGCCCTCGTTCAACTCTAATATGTATGTTTTAATGCTAACACTTTTCCTCAGTGCTGGAAACGAGCATATGTTCAGTCGATCCCGAAGAAGGGTTGTCTCTCTGAATCTTGAAACTGTCGTCTTATGTCTCTTATTTATATTCTGTCTAAAATCTTTAAAACTCTTCTCAACTCTCATTTCCTGGATAATCTGAAATCTCGTTCCCTTCTTTCAGATCATTAGTATGGATTTCAACGTTCGAGGTCAACTGGTGACATACTTTCCTATCTCACTGACTTATGGTTTTCCACCCATAGAAAGTATTAGAAGTCCTGTGTGTTTGTGCTTGATATCTAAAGTTTTTGACTGGGTATGGCACTCGTCACTACTTTCGAAGCTCCCTTCCCTTAAGTTTCCTCCTTTTCTTTGCTTACTTATATCTAGTTTTCTCTCAGATCGTTACATATCGGCACTTGTTGATGGATATACCTTTTCTTCCTTTAGTGTATATCAATGTTGTGTACTGTCTCCAACTTTGCTTCATTAATGATCTTATCAACTGCACTCATAACTCTATTCATATTTATGCCGTTGATTCAACTCTCCAAACTTCTACACATTTTAAATCTGCTCCCTATTTTGCATATAAAGTTGTTTCTAGAATTCAACTTTCATAATCTATTCTTTCCGATCTGGATGGGATTCCCTTAATGTTGTGAATTTCAACTCTTTTGAAACTCATTTTCTTCACATCTTCACCTGAAAAGCATATCCCCTTTCAAATTTCCTATCTCTTTCGACTGCTCTACCGTCTCACCTGTGAAAACGTTAACATAAGTGGTCTGAACATTAACAACGAATTGTCTTGGAAACTTCGTATCACAACGGTTTCTAAGGTGACCTCAAAGAAACTTTTCAAATTACGAGAAATATCTCTTCCGAACAATTATTCCATTTATATGAGGGTCTTATTTGCCATTGCATGGAGTACTCTTCTCACATTTGAGGGTGAAGGTTTCGATTATACTTTTCTTCTGGATAGGTTTGAATACAAGGTTAAAGGACTAACAAACTGTCCTCTACCTCCCTTAACCTTCTATATTTGCGAATTAACGTCGATGCACTATCTCTTTATAAAGGTACTAGGATGGTAGGTGCTCAAGGAAATTGACCTCCTGCATTCTATCACTATTGCATCGCCCTCGTAGCACAAAGGGTGCCTTATTTTCACATGAATTTTTATGAATATTGATAGCTCTTGGGATGCTCGTCGTAGCTCCTTCTTCCTTCCAGCCAATCTGTGAAACTCCCTACCACCATATATTTTTTCTGCTGTATTTAATCTTCCTCTCTTAATAATCGCTTCTAAGCTCGCCTGAGAGATTTACACTAAGATTGGGTTTGGGTTGGCTTTCCTAATTTTATTATTCTCCCCTTCTTGAAAAGGCTTCTGACTGGTGAGTGGTGGTAAATTGTAAAATATAAAAGAGTAGATTCTTATCTTACAGTCTCGATCCTAAAAATTGTTAACTATCTTCGGGAGATTGAATTACCTTTTAAACTCATTTAAACCAATTTGTGCAAACTTCAGTAGATCACTATTTATTTCTGGATGTTGTACAAATTCTCATTTTCACAACTATTTAACTCAACTTCTAAACGAAGAAAAATATAATGAAGTAATAAGTATGTTGTAGGTAAAGGAATTCAAAGAGATAAGAAAGAATGAAAGATTTGAATGATAGATTTAAAAACTTTAGGAAAAGTAAAGTTTAAGACTATAAGCAGTTAGATAGAAAGTTGAAATGGACCCCCCCTTTTTTCGAATAGAATTAATGGTCTGAAAAAATTTTTGAGTGAAGTTAATTATTTATTCAAGTGATAGTTGAGTATATATTTTCATAGTAAAATAGTATTGCATTGAATATGATTAACTACTCTACTGATGAGTTTAGGTCTCACTACTGGTCAAATCATGGATTGGATTATGGAGTACCGTTACATCTGAGGGATTATTCATGGGTGATATATCGATGATTAATTATATCAGCATTGCGTTAATAAATCTAATGTGCTTAATGGGCGTAGTGCTTTTATTGATTCCGGTTATTCGAGTGCTTGTAACCTATCTCGAACTATAGAGTTGAGTGTAGTTAGAGTGGGATGTAACATGTATCACAAGCCGATGATCTAGCCTCAGTGGGAGTCCCCATGTACAGGGGGCCTGGTGAACGAGAGAATACAAAATAGCACAGAGTTTGCTAAGCAGGAGCCGTGAAGGGGGAATGAATAGGAATTAAGGTTATATATGTAAAAAAGATTAAAACAGATTTGATTGAGATAATAGTTATAAGGATATATTGATCATGAGGAGTTAGTCGTAATTAAGGTGAAACTGAATTATCATAGTGGTTGATTATCTATTAGTGCATTCATCTGAGTGTGCGATGCTGGTTATTGTTATGCTGAGGGTTATTAAAGTCTATTTTGTTACTCCGCTCCACGTTAGATGATACGACCCCTATATTTGGTGGTTCATATGTTTGTCACTTGGTCTGTCAGACTTTCGTGTCTGAGAAATAGTTATTATGGTTATTTCAGAGTTACTCTGTTCAGTAAATCGTGTTTAATTAAAGTTATTAGATTATTTATATGTATATTTTAGTATTTTAGAGATTTATATTAAATTGTAATTTATGATTTCTTATTCTTTGTTTATTTACTATATTAATGCTTATATATAATTTTTATTATATTTATTATTTACGAATTTACCATTCACTTTAAATTATTTTATTATAAGAACGTTAATATTATCACAATTTATATACATTCAAGGTTGATCTACTTGATTTCTTTAATATATTCCGCTTATTTTCAAATTCCATTTAGACCCATTTCTCAATATGTCTTAATCTTAAAACATAGTTTATGTTGATTTCATATTTATGATTTCACCAAATGTCATGTTATTGTGTATTAGTAACAAATATACTAAAGCGAGTAAAAAATTAATCTAATACACGAAGTATTATCATAGCAGTATATGCAAGATAAATCGAGTAGCATTACTCCACCTCGACTCTAGTTCTCTACGACGTTTTCTATCAGTTCCCAAGTTGTGATCTATGGATGCTATTGATCATATTATAGTAAATTCATAAAATTTAGTAATGAAATTTTTTTAAATCATAAATTTAAGAAATACCTAAAATTGATATAGGATCAAATTACTAAAAAATTGTTCATGTGATACACAATAGAACCTATAAAGTAAAGTAAAATATAAATCTTAGCTAAAAGCATAACACCATCCAGCCACGCTCTCTGTCCATCCTTGATGCTATTGATTTTTTGACTTATTGAATTTAAATCAATTTTGAAGTATCATTTTGATAGCACATACATTAAAAACAAGTTCTTTAGTCATCACTAACATTGGTTAATTCTCATTGCCTATCATCGTAAGTAATCTAACTAATAAGGTTCCACATCATATAACGCTAACATCGGCGTAACATACTCGAAAATAAATTGTACAAGACAAAGACCTACACACCACTTACACACGAATGACAATGTTGAATTACATAAGTCACACTTACAACAATAGAAGTAACTAAATCTCATGAAAGTAACTATCTTATTTTTCAAGCCATATCTCTAGCATCTTAACGTTATCTTACACATATGTAACATTTGCAAAAATGTATCATAGACCCTGTCCGATTATCAACTGATCAACGAATATTACTCTAGGTAAATATAGGTTTCACATAATAAAAGTAAAACGTAACAGACTTAGAAAGATTAATGTAGCAAAGACAAACCTAGCAAGACTTACCATCACGAATTGTCGTCAGGAATTAAAAAGTTCTACACTTAACCACCAGTAAAGTATACATTGCACACAAAAGCTAACCTAATTCTTACTTCAAGCTATGATCTCTACATTCACGTTAATCTACACTGGCACAGTAACATTTAGAGCAAATGTAATCATAACTTGTCGATTATCATACTGATTGCTCAGCGAATTACTCTAACGAATAAAGTTTTCCACTCATCAATAGCTACTAGAACTGAACATAAGAAAGATAATGTACACGACAACCTAACCACGAACTATAACACGATAAACTGTAAAAAAAAAAAAAAAGGTTCATACTTAACACTTGAAATTTAATAAATTGCATTTAAATGCGTAATATATTTACATTTCAAGCTATCTCTAACAATGATTAACGTTAATCTTACAGCTGACACAGTAACATTTAGAAAAATGTGTCATAATCCTGTCCGATTATCATACTACAGAATAATTTAGCGTAATAAAGTTTCCATCATAACGAAGCTAACCTACGCATTCAATAACTAAGAAAATAATGCCTACAAGACAACACTAACGACGATTAAACAACGAATAAACTGTTAACATTAAACAAAGTTCCACATTAACACCCGTAAAGTAACTAACATAGCATAAAACGTAACTATTCATACTTTTTCAAGCATAGCTCTAACATATATTGAAGGTAAATTACATTGACACAGTAATATTCTAAAGTAAATGAATCAGTAACCATCTCTAGACAATATAGAACCGAAAAGCCAGTTGAGAATTGGGGAGTATTGGGGAGATTATTAGTAATAAAGAAGGTATTTTATCTGAAGCGGGGTGGGGGTGACATAATCCCTTTTATCTGAGAACATCAGTAATCAGTAAATCTGAATCCTCACCCTTCCCCCTCCCACCCTTCCACGATCTATTGATCTACTCACTTGATCTCAATGACACATTCAAGTAATCATTCGGATAAACATAAACAAAAAAGTCTTATATACTAACACACCGAATATATCTAAGTACAGGCGTTTTCTTTTTACATTAATAAAGTAACATAACATTAACCTGAACTAAGAAATATAATGTACAACGACACAAAACTAACACACCATACGTACAATAATACTACATTAGAACTTCCGCACTTAACAGCAGTAAGGTACCTAACACGGTCCGTACAAAACAGTAACTATTCCACTTTTTTCGAAGCATTGATGCTTAAACATATCAATGTTAATTTTACATTAACACGTAAATTTAACAAAATTTAGCATAAACTGTCTAATCATCATCCTACAAAGAATATAAATGCTAAACTTACAAATATTTTACATCAAACTTCGTAATATTTAACAAAATTCATCATAACTCGTCTAAATATCAACATTCCACAGCGAATAATTGCAACATAGCAAAGATTTTTAACAACTATAACAAAATAATAACAAAATTTATCCTGCATAACTAAAAATAGTTTTGAATAAATACACAGAAAGTAATAAGTTTACTTTGATTCTAAAGCGTAAATCAGTAAATATAACTCAAACCACCCACCCTGCAGTCCCTACCATCCACCGCCTGTGATTACTGGAAGCTATTGATTAAGTCAATTCGAGTATCATTTTGGATAAACAAACATAAAATAAGTTCTTTATATCCTGACCTACGAATATATGCTGACGTAACAAAGTTTACGCATCAATAAAGCTAACATTATCAATAACCATCAACTAAGAATAATGTACAACAGCACACCTAACACACCTTGAATATGAATAATCAGCTAACATCCCTGCAAAATACTACTTTCAAAGTTAAAGTACTAAACCAGATCATACAATACTCATATGTCTCCACTTTTCAAACGCCTATCAGCAACAGGTAAGCCGTATTATCTAACAATTCCCTAACACAAAGGATCAAATTTCATCAAGATAACAGCATCTTGAACATGATTGACACTATCCGTTACAAAGTGTCAACTCGTTCGGTATACATCACTTGAACTATGAATAACGTAGACTTTACAACATTCTGGGGCATAACCTACACTTACTCAAACAAAAACTTAACAAGGCTTCACGTTTCTCTAACACATTATCGTCAGTTAAAGTAATATCTTCAAAACTCATCATTTCCTTTACCAATCAGGTTATTTTCACATTGTATAGTATATTTAACATAAGTATAACTACGAATAAAAAAACAGTTTCATTAACCAAGAAGTATCTAAAGCCACATTACCTTCCGAGAGAAAAACCAGGGGGATGCGCCTTGAAGGGTGTGAATCCGTGCAGATGGGTGATCAACCCCGAAGGGGGCGTAAGCGGGCTTTGGGGCTCAAGCCCGAGGGCTGAGCTTCTACCCTCCTAACGAGGGTAATCGCTACTTAACCCCTTCGGGGTAACATCTCAGGCTCACACCCTCTTAAGGGTTTGCATTGATATGTTCAGTTACTTCTAATTGGTGTTGAAGTGTGAAACCTTTGTTAATGTTAACAGTTTATTCGTGTGTAAGTTTTGTTAGGTTTGTCTTTGTAATTATTTTCTTAGTTCATTTTACGCAATGTCTAGCTTATTGATGGGAACCTTATTAAGTAGAATATATTGTTGAGTCAGTATGATAATTAACCAATGTTGTGATAAATTTAGTTAATATTACATGTTAATATAAAGTTGAACATTGATGTTAGAGATAGGCTTGATAAAGTGTGAATAGGTTACAGTTTTGTATGTTATGCTAGTTACTGTTAACGGTTGCTAAGTGGGAACTTTGTTACGTTAACAATTTTCATGTTTAAGGTGTGTCAGATTGTCGTCGTTGTGCATTATATGCATAGTTCAGATGATGCTAGTAATTTATTAATGTGAAAATGCTAAGCTTTTTTTTCTTTTGTGGGAAATATAAAGAACATTGTTTTTATGTTGATGTTTTCCAAAATGTACTCGAAATGTGACCTTAGATCAATGATCAATAGATCAACGGAGACAGAGGTGGCTTGATGTGGTTTTGAGTTTACTGATTTACTTATTTTAAGGTATGTAAAACATGACACTTTAGTAAAATATTTGACCTGAATCAATAGATTCAATAGATCAATAATCAATAGAATCAATAGATCACAGAACTAGACAAGGAGGGTACGGATGGTGGTTTGCTTTACTGATTGACTGGTTTAGTGTATGTAAAACGTTACAATTTACTAAAAATTAGCCCTTGAATCAATAGATCAATTAGATCAATAGGTCATTCAATAGAAGGCAGGAGGGAGGACGGGAGGTACTTGATTACTGATTTACTGCTTTAAGGGTATGTGTAAAAACGTAAATTTCCAAGTTATAAACATAAAAAGAATAAGAAATTTATTTATTTATTTATTTTTTTTTATTTATTTTTTTCTTTGATGGTTCTGAAACCATTATTTTGAAAGTCTACAGACCATAATAACATTATATAAGACACAATATTGTCATTACACACATATTTAAAACTCGCGCACCGCACCCGGAGCAGCACACGGTTCGCTGTCAACTCCTACCGCCTCTGAGTCAGAATTCTTCTCCATTTTTCCTGTCTCTCTAACCTTTTCAGCACTTCATTTACCGATTTGAAATGCCCACTGAAAGACTCGGTCATTACTAATATGTCATTAATAAAGACCTACATTTTTACTAGGAAAACTACTAAGCACTATATTCATTGCTCTTTGAAAATAGCGGATGCATCGGCTAACCCAAAACTCAAGTTTCTAATTTATTAGTGGTTTTTCGCTGTAGAAAACATCATAATACCACTACTGGCATCTGGTAATATCCCCCTTACACTTTCATTCCATGCATACTACAAACGCATGGGAAACCTATCTTTTACAGTTTTCCTTTGCTTTTTTTGGAATCAATGTACATTCTCAACCTTCCACCTGGCTTTATTACAGGTACAATAGGGCTATTCCAAGGACTCCCACTTTCTTCTAACACCTCAATTTGCCCTAACTCCTCACACTGTTCCTCAATTTCCTTCATCACAAGTGGACAAGTGGAGGGAAATGTCGAGGTTTCTGATAGATTGGGGTATCATCTGTCAGTATCTTTAATTCTTTTAATTTCAAATTACCAAAATCATCATCCCCATTGACCCAAAGCTCTCCTACGACCCCATAACATCTGATATCTTTTATTATATTCTCCACTCCCATCTTCCAATTTCACCTCGATTAACTTAAATGTCCATCCTGAATTCAGTGTCTCTCCAGCTACCACACTAATCTCTTTATTAAGATACCTTCCTCTATCGCAATTACAGAGTATAAACTACCAAGAATATCTCCAACATGAATACATTGTAATTCAGACCTAACCTGTAAAAAGACAAATGGATTATCTGAATTTTACAATATCAAATACATGAGTTATCTTTTTAACTATATTTAGCATCCTGACCATTTATTATGTATAGTTTACCTTTATTATTAGTATCCACACGAACATTATTTTCCCAACTTACATGAACCCTTGCTATTTTAACTTTTTCTAATTTGACATTCTAAACAGCAAAAAGCTCAACACCTACCACTTTTTTTATTTGCTACTTCTACGGTCTCTCTTGCATATATTTCACACTTAGCTCTATTTCCCAAGCACTTTTCCAATATCATCTAACGAATGAATTGTAATCTTATTTCAATATCAAGACGCATCGAAGCAAATATCATACTTATTATTACTACCAAAGACAAAACATTCATTTTTATCCATTTTTATTCTCCCTTTAACCGCTGATTCCCTAAATTTAGCCATGATCAGACTACTAAATCGCTTATTTTCTCAATATGTTCTTCACCAAGGACCATACTTTCAAATGCCTTTTTTAAACAACATTTGCTGAATACCCCGTAGCAATTAAAGCTTTAACTTTGGTATTCCTGCAGTTAATATTAACCTTAAAATACTGATAAGCTTCATTTCACCAGAACACTTCAAAATTTGAAAACCCTTCTTGAAAATGAAATAACCTAATACTATTTACCTTTGAGGGTCCACAGTCTTGAACCCTCTCTTTAATTAGTTTCCCTTCTCAGATTGCCTATTAACATGTTACATACCATTGCATTATTTCTAGTGCAAAGATTATCTGCTTCCTTAGATCCCAACCTTATATTCCTTTGATGCTCACCCCCATTAACATCTCGAGTAGGTTCCCCATTAATTATGGTCACCATGCTTCCCAAACGCCTTTTACCCCTGTGCCCTAAATTACACATTTATTACATACACTTTTAGGAGCCCTACACATCCGGGAAAGTGACCCGTTTGACCGCAATTCCCACAGACACTCCTCACAGGGTTATTCTGTTCTGGTCAATCCCTAGCCCAATGACCACATCGCCTGCATCCTGAAGCTTGAGAGTCTCGACATTCGCGAGCCTAATGATTCACTTGATTACAAGCAAAACACATTCCCATAGCCATCTCACAATTATTTTGAGTATGACCTGGTCGATTACATTTAAAACGAATGAGATTACTCGTTTGTTTTCTGAGACTACCTGCCCCTCCCTGTAATAATTTAAATACTAATAATAATATAAAATCAATAAAAGGTTAAAAAGTTTAAAAAAATAAAGCTTATAAAATTTGGGTACTTACCACGATCCATTTTTCTGTCATGTAATGATTTCTTCCAAAACTTCCTGATCCTTCTATCGGTTCGCAGTAATTCCTGAATTTTCTTTGTCAGGCTATAAACAATCAGCCTCTCAGTTTAGTACCCTATCAAAGGTTATCCTCTCACTCTTTCAAGAACGTCATCTAAGAGCCTTCCCTTCAGGCCATTCTTATTCTCCTTTCTTTAACCCATTAAGTATAGACTTGTCCTTGTTACATTAGGTTAAATTCTTCTATAATACTTATTTATAAATACTGCACGCAAATTTTTTCAAATATAATAATTACTACTATACTATCTATCATTAGATCTTTTCCGTATTTCCTAATAAAACCCTAAACGTCGTTCTGAAACAGTGTATAGGTTTAATTCTTATTATTTTCGCTCATGATTATTATGGTTATTAATATTAAGTCCCACCCTGTAATACTCCATTAATTAAATATATAATCATTAATAACTTTTTTATGTTTGCTGTTATAAATAAACTATCCTTTCCCATTTCCAGTAAGTATTATCTATAAGATTTAGCTACTACTTTTATGTTTCACATGATTACATTTTACAAGAAGATTCATTAACAAAGATAAAGGAATAAAAAATGAAAAAGAGACACCTCTTGTCAGCTTAAAAACAAAAGATTAAAAAAAACTAAACAAACTATGACATAAAATAAAGTACTCCTTAAGATTAAAGATAATTGACAAAGAACAAAGGTATT
Source organism: Trachelipus rathkii (assembly GCA_015478945.1). Taxonomy (NCBI): domain Eukaryota; kingdom Metazoa; phylum Arthropoda; class Malacostraca; order Isopoda; family Trachelipodidae; genus Trachelipus; species Trachelipus rathkii. The sequence goes on from JABUQX010082075.1 coordinate 26,340, forward strand.
GATCTCAACTTGGTTTTAAAACAATACCTTCACTATATCTGGCGAGCCTTTCCTTTTGGGGTGTTTCACGTTCCCACCATACACAAATAATACGCCTCGTCTCAACTGATGGGAGGGCGATTACAATTATGCTGCACGTCACTATACTAATCGGAAACCTGCCCCAGTCATCCACCACCTCAAAATTCTCCTTCTGATAGCAGCATTCACCATTTTCTAACCTCATCCTCTTTTCATAGATTGCAAATTAATTTGCTCCTATGACAGTCTCTTCAGTTTTATCGTATGATTCCTTTGGGGTCGATTCCTTTGGAAGGTGAAATGAGCCAATGCAATTTCGACCATAAGTTACAGGGGGCTAACATATCCAAATCTCTTAAATCTCAGTAGTTTATTCTAAAACCACATCACTAACAAACGTGCTGTTGCCAGGGGTAGCTGATAAGCGGCTTTCACTTCTGGAAATCTTTTTTCGCACGCAGCAATCTTCGCTATCTCATGTAAATGCATTCTAAAGTCACCATAGGAGATGCCTTTCGTGTTCCAGTCTAGGCAAGGAATTCCTTTATTAAACTCTTAGATATTAATACTAATTAATGAAATCAAAAGTTTCTTATATTCTTCACCCAAAAAGTAAAAGAATCGGCCAAGTATCGGCCATAATAACCAATACCTTTTAGTACCAAGAAAGGCTTATAACCATACTATCGTACATCCCTATAAATATATCATACTTATTAAATAATAATAAATATATAACTTAATAATATATGTAATATATATATATTATATATATAAATATAATATAAATATATATATAATATAATACATAATCATAATATATATATATTATTAATTAATATATTATAATATAATATATAAATCATCTTCATCATCACCTTCACTTCTCATAGACTGGCGAATGAGGTGCGCAAAGTACACTGCAAACAGAAAAGCTAGTAGAAGAATGTGATGTAGATTGAAAGGAAAAAACCCAGCCTTAACCGCCCCCCTTTATACTATTAGTGAAAACTCATCGCAGTCAGAAAATTCCCACACCTAGAACTTCACAGGACCATTGATGACCTTCACTAGTCATCTCATCTAGTTGTTCGTTCTGATGAGTCCACAACTAATACTCCTACTAAAAAAGTACATTCACTCTTTATCACCTTTCTATGAAGTTTCTGCAAAACTCACATTTCTCCTCCAGCATCCTTACTATTCAATTCAACGTGTTCTCGGCTCTCAGTCCGTTCGATTAGCTCAACCACCACCACTAGGCATCCGATCTTAGCAATCCCACTATCATCCAATCATCCACATGACCAAACCTCTCAACATACTTTCATTATATCTCCAGTCCCTTCATCAACAAACAAATCTCTAAGAAAGTCAATCCTACATTTATTCAATCTTATCATCACACAACACGCCCCTAAGATGTCTCATCTAAAACATTGAACTTTAAATCTATACTCTCTTATTCCAACATAGTCCCACAACTAACATATACATCAGAGTAGAACATCTATCCTATGATAAGACCATACCATCAAGACATTATCCCTTGTACATTCCACCCAGCTTTTTAACTGCACCAACTCACCCTTCCTGCCATTCACACTGTCTACTACACTCATGCAATCAGTCCTCTTCAATCTGTTTCCAACATATCCTAAATATTTAAATCTAGAACACTGTTCCAGTCAGTACCTTAAGCATAATTCCACACCAGAGACTGTCCTCACTCACAACCATAACCTTACTCTATCTACGATACTTTCAAAAACCCTCCTTTTTCACACACTGCAAATCTCTCTACCTCCTCTCAAACTCTTCAGATTCACTTTACAAAAGCAAATTATCCGCATATAGTAAGGCACCCTCCACTCATCTCATTCTCCATCATTCTAAAACCATTCCCTGCCCCCACTCTAATTTTTTTATAACCCCACAATAACCAAATGAAAACCATGGACTTAACACAACCCTGTTCACTCACCTATTAAAAGTAAATCAATCTCCTACTTTATATCAGAAACAACTAGCTTTTTTGATCATCGTAACCTACCACTAACAACATATATCTTTAATACCTGTCGGAGAGCTTCGTAATCCTAGCATTCGCCTTTGCCAAATCCAAAAAAACCTAAATACAAATTTATCTTCTTTCTCCCTCATTTTCTCAATTCACATTTGTTTCAAATGTAAAGATTATTACACACATCCTCTACCACTCCTAAGCTCACCTTGTTCTCACCAATCAGTCCTTCATTCACTCGATCCACTACTTCTATCCAAAATAACCAGATATATCTTCCCTAAAAACACTCGCATAAACTTAATTCCTATAATATCACATGCCCCTATATCTCACTACCCCTATATAAGTAAGTACTATTACTGACCTCATAAGACCTTTGGGTCTCACAACTTCCAACCAATCAATCACTATCGACCCCGTCTTACTTTATTTCACCATAATTTCATAAAATTCCTGCAGATTTACCATTAGTCAACTTATAAAATCAGCGGATTTAGTACACGAATGGCCTCATCCCCAAATACCCATTCCTTCTTGAACCATCAAAACCCACACACATTCACTATCACCTTCAACCAATTTATGCAGATTTTCAATGTGTTTTTCCACACTTCCCCTCACATCATGATCATAAGAAACACCATCCCATAGTTCAATATTCAACCAATCCCTGTATTCTCTTCTTACCTGCATTCCTTCATAGAAGCGTCCTATTCCTAATAAGTCCCTAATTCACTCTCCATCCAAAGACGGTCTTTGACCTCTTTTTTTTCCCCCTCCCCTCTCTAAGTTGTCCACCTTAGCATTTCTTATTCCTCCTTATATAATTTCAAACATCTTATGAGACCTATCACATTTCTTATACATCAACCACTTTCAGTTTACTTAACGCTGCATCATACTTCATTCCATCCACTCCACTGTTAGGGCCAATTTCTTACTGCTTAATTTAGGCAGATCCAAATATATATTTCTCTATCAACAACTGCTTCCTTCATGTGCTCCCAATTGTTTCGTTTCTCAACTTTTCACATCACTAAGTTACTTGGTGACGCTCTAAATTCGTTATGCCTCATTACCTTTTCATTAACTGTTCACTCAAATTAACCCACATTCCCTTCCTTATCACTCTTCCTCCTCCAAGCCCACACTAAACTAAGTACATCAAAACACATATATCTGATTAAGCCCATTCAACCCCCTCACTGATATCAATCACAACAAATATGTTCAACAATCTTCTCACCAACACAAAATCTAACCTACCTTTCACTTCGGTAATACCATCTCTACTACCACCGACTCTAACTGTACTTATGATTTTACTCGTGTTTAGAAGAAAGTTTACTTACACACATACACATTCTCTCCTCACAGAAATCAATCACCTTCCTACCTATTCTCATTTTTCCTGACACCCAATCCACCTGTATCAATCTTTTTTATCACCTATCCAACTTTTTAAGTCGTCCATCCAACACAATCAATCTGAAATTCCTCTCACCTCCATCAAAAACATATTCAATTTCCCAGAAAATTCAACTCTCTTCAGCTATTACCTTCGAGACCATATGTTCACAGCCTCACTACCTTGGACCTTAATCTTAAATTAAGCCATTAGAATTCCTACTACTCCCAACAATCTACAGCCTTACGCACAAGTCAGCTTCAGAGTTGCAACTCTTTTCTCTTCCCCTTCATTCCTGTTCCATATCCACACACACATCGTTCACTACCACACCATCATTTTCACTTTTCCTTTCATTCTTTGGTTCGGTGACGCGACAAATGGTGAGGTTTGCCTTTCTTTAGAACCATCCATCACCACTCTCCTTTACTCTTCACGACCATTTTCCTTCATATTCATTGTACCCAATACGATCAATTACATTTTCGCCGAAATAGCAAGGACGGTACGAGATCACACCTTCTCCAGCATTCATTTGCATTCCTGGCAAAAAACTAAGTCGTATGGCAGCCCAAACCCAACTACTACGTCCTTTGCGCCTTCTACGAACACCAGGACCATGCATCGTGGCAATTCTTGCTCCCCAACACATAGGATAGAATAGTATGGGTATGTATTATATTATTATATAATATATAATAATATTAATATATAATATATATATAAAATAGATAATATAATATAATTATATAAAATAATATATATATATATATATTAAATATAAATAATAATTGATATTATTATTAAAAGATCATTTTATAACCCCTTCGCCCCCCCAAAAAACAGAAGAAAAACATTTGCCCACACCTAAGCAGGTATAAAACGTTTATTGAAATCACCAGAGCAATGGGAACTTTATGAAAGATACAACCAGTATGGAACTATACCTATACAAGTAGTTGAATTAAACGAATACCGAGGAACAAAATTCGAAGATCACTGACAATAAGGTATAAGGTCGAAATAAGTATAGCTATTTACTTTGTAAAAACTAATTAATTTCTTTTTCTAGTTTTATTTTGCTTTTTACAAATGGATTTGTAATGCGCTTGTTTAGAAAGTACGCAACCGATACTTGACCACTAGTAGAGCAAATAGAAGAATTGAAGCATTTTATTCGAAGCCACACATTGAGTTCCTATAATTTATAATAGAATATAAATTATATAATTATATAATATATAATATATATTAATAATATAAATTATAATTATTATATTAATATAAATAATATATATAATATTAAATATAATATTATATAAACTATTCAAAACGATAATAATATAATAACTATTCAAAACTATTTATCTTAAGAAACATTTAATGAATCATTAATACGCAACCGCCAGCCACATTAAGTAGTACCGAGCAACCCGTTGCTCGCTACGTTACCGGTTCCCGCTTTTTAGGAGAACAAGATTTTAAATATGGTTAACATTTTTATATAATATTCTCTATAGACATAGCGGTAATAAATAAAATATAAAATTTACATTACATTACTTTTTTAGCGTGTTTTGGGTGGGTTATTTTAGCTAATGTTTTTATTATTACTAGGATATGAAACCTCAATCTCTCTGAACATTGAAAATAAAGATAATAGCAGGTTCGAAAGTCCTCTGCAACAAGACACGGCTTCGGATCCATATCTATGATCAGCAAAACCAAATTGACTATGAACCACCACAACTCAGATGATTGATTTCAATCGAAACAGTAGCTCTAACTGCTTTTGGTGGCCAAACACTCTGAAAAAAATCAGGTTAGTGCTAATCAAAATACAGGTAAAGTTTATTTCAAGTACAAAATTTTAGAAAGGGAAATTAAATACCAATATGTAAATTGGAATAATGTTAAAACTCATAAATCATAACCCTTCACAAAAAGCATCTTGACTAAACAGTTAATTCAATGTGGTGAAAAAATTCAATGGCTACATAGAGAATTGAAACTTCTCTCGTATTGTATCGATCTTATAATAGATAAAATAGGTATCAGTTTAGAAAAATAGATTTTCCAATTTAAAATTTTTAATTTCCGATTAATTAAACTTATAATTGTACTAATATATTATTTTTTATTAAAAACATTTTAAAATAGTGCATAAAACCAGGGCCCAGGTGCAGAGCCAATTTTGTCTCATGGAGTCAGTCGAAGCAAATAAGTCAAATTCCATTCTCCCCATATCAACACAGCAACTTGCAGTCCAGATCCTTGTTGATGCTAAATTAATGCAGTACATCTTTCGCATCTACTTCCTCAACATCATTTGTTCTTCATCAATGCACCATCCATTCATTCAATCACTCTGTCCAGTGATGGGTACGATTTAATCTCATCGCAAAATCGGCCATTTCAATCTCATCCGTCAAATAGATATATAATATTTAGATTGTACTATTCAACAATGATCGTACAAGAATAGACTATACAAGTCGAGAAGCTGCAGCACATCAATAAAATAATTCGAGTCTGTCATTATAATGTGGTAAACGGGATTGCTATCCTGCAACACTAAACACCTAACAGGCAATTACTGCAATACCACCTAAACGTCATCGTGATGATTGTCTCCCATGACTCTCAGTTAGTTAATTCTTGACGTTATGAGATGCTTTTTCCCAAGGCACGATTGATTATTCTGAACAGATTTGCTGGTTTCAATTAACTGTTAAATAACTATGGGATTTTTGTATACCATTATCAGTTTTTTGCTGACTGTATTACGTATCCACTTAAATGAAACACGCCTACCGTGAAAGAAGACACATTCAACTCTGGCTATTCTACGCATTTCAACAAAATAGCAAACCATCCATAGCCATCGCTTCTCTTAATTTGTGTCTTCACATCCTGAAACCAGCGGAACTATTATAGCACGAAATGTTAACCACTCATCGCTTAACTTCGTGTTATGACAACTGAGTACTGAAGTCTCTCCAAGGCTCTTTGTAATGTGCAGAACGCAGGCATCACTTCCTAACCTCCGCCATTAGTCGTAATCAAATCGGTAGTCTCGACCTTTCCTCTTCAGCAATACAGGCACGGATTCCAGAACATGGGCAATTAATTTCTTATATTCGAATATTAGGCACTGCTGCATCTAAATATCTGTCACTTAAATCATTTTATAACACGTGTATAGAACGACAAGCTAAAGACTGTTCAAATAAAAACATTCTTTCTCTTGGAGGAAATAACGCATCCTCACCGGTCAAAGAACTCTACCCGCTACTGAGACTCAAGGGCAAGCCCATCACAATGCAGTTTAGTTTGCAGTAATACTTGTGCTTTCTAGCATGTTGCAATAGGATCACTAATCCGTTTACCATTATTAAATCACACTCAATATTTGATAGCACGCGACTTCTCATATCACTCTGATATAATAGAAGCCTCTTATAGAGAATCTTGTAATAAGTTAGCAAAAAGTCATTAATATAATAATTATACATTAACGAATAAAATGAACCACATCAGTCGCAGGTTTTGTAGGGTGAAACAAATTAATAATAAAAAAAAATCTAAAAATAAATTTATTTAATTTAAGATTATATAGAAAATAAAGTGAGTTCAAAATTATATTAGGATAGGATTATGTATTCACCGTTTTGTCTATTTACATATTTGGTTTTAAGATCGTAGATTCGGGAGTAAATTATTCTCTGTGGTATATTTTGTAATGTATGAGAGGTCATTTTTAATTCGAAATAGTATTATGTGCACGATAATGTGAGCGGCATAATTTTTCATGTAAGTATTTTAGTTGTACATCTACGTGTTAAAAATTTTTTCCGATGTATATATGAATATACATGAAAGAACAAATTTTATTAAATAAACCCACAATGGGGTATGAGTTTTGGGTCATTATATTTTTTCTATGAAATGCTAAGAGGAAAGTGTGCAAGTATGCATCTTGTTTAAATATATATGCATAAAAGATGGATTTGATTGGTTTGGTACATGTTAGTCATGTATGTGCAGTTGCATCGAGTTATAATTGTGGAGTTGATAAAAGGATTTTTTTTTGGACATATATGGAATCAGAGTAAGAAATTTGTTTAAAATTATAGAAAACAGTACATTAATTTCATGTTAGAAAAGAGAGCAAATATCTTCAGACTCTGGGGAAATAAGAAAGAAAATAATGCTCACCATATATTTTGTCTTTTTGGTCTATAGAATGGGGATAGGAAAACCATGTTATTACAACTAGTTGTAAGTAGGTTGACGGAAAAACAGAAAATTTTATTATGACAACATAGAAATTATATTCCAACAAAGTCTACTCAAGCAAGTGGGAATATTTTTAAAGTTTCAATAGAATTTACATGTATAGGATAAATGTTGAGGATACCAAGTAATATTTAGTGTCATGGTTCGCTAAGTTGAAGGGATAAACTGCAAAAATCAATCCACATACTCCAAGTAACTTACTGAGAATTGTTAAAAAATAATAAATATTTCAAGACTCTCCATAAAAATATACTTAATAAGCGGGAAAAGGGAACCAACCTAAATTCCGCTATACAGTCTGGACACCTAGGTAATCGCCTGACGGGAGAATCTCGATTCTTTCAATACTGTCTGGACAACTTTTTGGTTATGAGTTGCCATTGTGGCAGAAGATTAGAATACTTGGAGATTCGAAGAAGGAAATTTTACTCTCCACTACCTAACCTATTGGCAGATTTGATTTTTTGGTAGTTGTATGCGAGAGAGTTGATAGATTGAGGAGGATTTGCAGGGATGTAAAAGAAAGTATAAGGTAAACGTTAAAAGGAAAGTTACTTTGTAGAGAGACAGTCCTTGCGGGCGTGAGTTTGTGTTAAATGTGACATCTGAAGCAATGTCTATTTAAATTTTAGTTATATGGTTTATGAAAGAACGATGATGCAGGAGTTAGTAGAAGTTTGTAAATGCAGGAGTGCTTGCAATTAAATCGGGTGGGGGGAGTGTAAATCAAAATGGCAAAAAATAACCATTGGTTTTTAAAAAAAAAAGTCGGGGGTTTTCACCTAAAACCCGAAACCCCCGGGAAATTGTTCTTTTTTTTTTTTTTTTTCATTTTAATATTTCCTTTTTGCAGGCAAAGCTGCAGTTCACTAACTAAATTGTTGTTTAACACTGCCTAATATTATAAGTTTTGATTATAACAATTAAGCATGGGATCTGGATCCGAAGAAAAACTAGGAAATGAATTGGATTAAGTTCTAAAATAAAAAGGACAGTAATTATAATGTAAAATTGGTCAACGATGAAATAACTAATTAAAATTAAAGAATATAAAGAGTAACAGTCTGAAACAAATGTGCAAGCTCTATCATATCTAAATCTATAATCTAGTGAATCCAATTGCTATACAACGTTGAAATTTGATGCTTACAGATGTAGAGAAATGGATTCACCTATCTCTCGATGGCGCACATTCGATCAATCGAATCAAATTATACTCTGAATACTGAACAATCAAAAAACCAAAAAAATTGATCAACAATTGTGATGGAGTTAATCGAACATTAAATCACTTAAACATCCAAAAAATTAAAATTTTATATGCTACAGACGTCTCATTTTTATCGTATTGAAGACCCAATATCTTTCGATGACAATATAACAAGCTTCAAACCTGGTATCTCATCATTCGCAAGGAAATCCAGGCAGATCCATTTGGAACGGCATAAATATAACTAACTAATAAAAAAATTGACTACTTTCATTCAATAAAGATATTCTCTTATATATATATAGTAGTTAGATAATATTAAATATAATTATATATATATAAATATATATATATATATATCTATATGTATGTGCGCGGATTAGGAATGAGCCGGATAAGCGAAGACCATACATCCGGCGTTTGGGCGAAGATAATCCGGCATAAAACCGATAGCCGCCGTACAATACGGAATTGGAATTACCGAATTAGCCGACCGACATAGTGCCTGGCAGCTGTTTATTAGCGTCGGCTCTCTATCGAAGACAAGTACTAAAAAAAAAAAAAATTCTTCATGTCTCAAATTTAACTTCCAAGTTATTAAGTTTAAATAATTCTTCTTAAATTATCATATACTAGAAATCTATTTTAAAAAAAAAAGAAACATTAGTCAATGAATTACTTAAATTGAGAATTAACATAAAAAATCATATTGCGATTTATTTAACTTTTGTTTAAAAAAAATGGTTGACAGATTATTTAAATAATTCTTTCTGTTGTCATAATAATAATTTAGCTTTGAAAAACTCGCAAAAATAAATTTTATTCTCTAAACATGGTCTACAATGGGTAAATCCTCTTCTGGAACCCTAACTTGCCATTCATACCCCCCCCCCCCCATAAAATATGATAGAACTGTTAAGTGAATTCTTTTAAGGCCATTATTATTACATTTTATTACTAGAACAATTTTAAATATAGAACATACTTAATTAGGAAAAATTAAAATAAAAAATGAAAATTTTAGTGTAAATCATGAATCCAACAAGTTAAAATTTGTCTCCCAACGAATGGGATAAGGGAATTGATGCACACATTTTATCTATTTTATTTAGCATTATTGAAATTTTTAATTACGTTTTCTAGTAATCTTGAATTTTTAATAATACAATTCTATAATTAAGTAAAAAATAAATAAAAAGAATTATAACATAAGAACAGCTAATTTTAATAATGATGTTCCAATTCACCCACTAATGGTGGTCCATATCAAACCCTTGCAAACTGAGAGCCAAATGATCTAATTTAAACTTTAATAAACTGATGATATTTAGAAATACTGATTATTTGTTGCTAGTATGAATTCTCCTTCATATAGTCCTATTTTCCAGAAAAAAAATCCAAAAAAGATTGATTAGGTAAATTAATGGCGGGAACGAAATATACTAAAGTGGCCACGCACCCCGCCCGACTCTGATACCGGGATGTATATAGATAAAATATATTAAATTATACTGATATATATATATAAAAATATATATATATTATAATAATATAATAATAAATTATAATATTATAATATATATATATATATCCAGGTTCAAAATTAAGTGCCCCCTGTATCTAAAAAAAAAAAGAAACATATACATAGAAACTTAATATATTTGGAATCAGCACATTGTTAATGCAAAACTACAAAAAAAAAAATTCAATAATTATTAATTTTAAAAAACTCCAAAAAATATTATAATCGGACAATCTCCTCAGAATGCTCGTTATAGAGAAGTATGTATTTTTGAGACTGTTATTTTATAACAATATGGATTTAAATTTCCGATACCTGTAACATGCTTATTGACATTAGAACATGTTAGTATCCTTTGAAAAAATGATGTATAGAAGGAACAAGCAAACAGAGAACAACATAGTATAGCAGGAGGATGGCAAAGACATTATCTCTTCCTACACTTTTGGATTTGGGCACCGTTTTCGCCTCATATAACTGCAACACATTTAGATTATCTCTTATAAAAAATCAATGCAAAAATCATATACGTTATGCTCATAAAACAAGCTTGATTGCGTAACATATTCCATAAGAACATATTACGATAGAAACATCAATGACATAATGATACCATAATGAGAACGTATAATGGGTTTGAGTTAAGGGAAGATCTTAAATCTCCTCAATTACTACAATTTAAAAAGCTACTATACTTGAGTGCAGTTAAAAACGGCTAACTGTTATACCATTATTTTAACATCTTTGAGACTCAAATCTGAACTTAAATATATATTTGGGAGAAGAATGTCTTTCTTTTAGACTTGGGTCATTATTTCTTCTTAACTACTGAGTAAATAATACAGACTGACGTGGATATTAATAATATGAGGAACCTGAAAATTAATTGCACTTTATACAGAAAAAAGAAAAAATAACTTGCTCACTAGTATAGCGAAAATGCTGTTCTAAGATTTTTGATATTCACGAACATTCTAAAAAGACCATTTAACCTGTTTTCCGTGGAATAACATAGCTTTTGTTTTTGTAAGAAAAAGATCTTGAATGTCCCTTGACGATGTGTCCAGTTTAGCCAACTGAAAGAATATATTCCTTCAAGGTTTTTTACATTTTTTCATTGATCTAATATGTCCAAGTCAAACAAACACACAAGATATTGACTCATTTACCAAAGGCAATCAAATTGGTACAAGTATGTATAAAGGTCTATTTATTATGCATGTGGTAGGAAAGCAGTCGAGAGCGTAACTGCTGGGTTTAATGGAGTACCGGACGAATGATGTAAGTACCAAGGGCGAACAGTTGACAAAAAAACTGTAACTATATAGAGATGTAAATAATATATCAACGAATTGAGACAGACTAATTGATGAATTTAAAGATATTTAAAGTATATATATTATTTTAGAATACTATATATGATATATTTTTTAATTATTAGATAAGATTTATATATATTATCAATTATATATATATATATATTTATTTATTATATATACACTATTTTAGTATCTATTAAACCTATTATTAAATAATAACATATATATATAGATGATATACTATATATATATATATATATAATATATATAACTATATATTGGATGACAATCCGCACACCCATCATTCTACTACGAGTCGCCACTATTATAAAAATATAATATATTATAACGTAATATATATATAATATACTCATAACAATTATAAAAATATTAACTATATATATCTAATTATATTATATATATATAACTTAATAAACCAAGTTTATATAATTTAGCATATATATAATTTTCAGAATTATTTGGAATATTCCTCGCAAACGGGAGAAAAAGAACCAATATAGGGAAGTAATATCCGGTATCGCGTATAACAATATATCGGCCGTATACCAATACCAAAAACATTCGATAGCCGGATACCGATAGGTGCCGGGATATCGGTCCCATCCCAAATATATTATATATATATATATAGGAATGATATAATATAAGAAAATATATAATATAAATAATATATAATATATTAACTATAATAACATAATATACTATAATATATATATTAATATAAGTATAATAATTAATTAAAAGAGATTATCACTACCGTTCTTTAGTGATAAGATTTCATCTTATGCAGGAAGTACGCTATAATATTGTTATAAGTTGTCTATTCTTCATTTTGCTTTATGATTCCTTTATTAATATCCTCGATATTTATTTTATGTCTTTGGTCCTTTCATCTTCACTGTGTTATTTATTCTTGCTCATTTAACTATACTCTCAATATATCAAAACTATAAAACTTTATATAACTACTTTATTAAAGTCTGATAATATTGAATTAATTAAACATTATGAATATTTTAATAAACCAAAGAAAATATATAACGTGACTGAAGATAGAGAAATTATTATAGAAAAATTAATCAAAATTCTATTTATCAACCTTTCTATTCTTTTCTTGACTCCCTTGTTCCATGCTTTTTTCCATTAATACCTGATTAGTTGAATCGGTTTTCTCTTTCCAAATAATACTAATCCATCTGCATACCTCATAGTAGATGCAATAGAGTACAATAATATTCATATGTCATACTATACACTAGAATATATCCTCACATCTGACACACAGACTACATCAAATTTCTAGTTCAATAAAAGATCATGATATAATTCTAAAAAGCTATATCTTTAATTGAAAAAGTGATATTATGTTTTAACTTCAATTTACTCAGATAGTTTCAACTTAAATTCAATCCATACTATATCATACTATTAAAAATGATTACGTACCCTCACTACTAATCAACACAAAAGCTAAAAGCTAACTCCATTGACTTAATTACAAATACTATAAGTAATCAATCATTCCAATAAAATAGAACAAAAAATATAATATTTAACAAAAAATAAAAAAAAAGATAGAAAATCCTATTAAAAAAGATTTATTTATAATATACACATATAGATTCCATACTTCATTATATTTACATACGAGTAAAGAGAATATAAAAAATTGATTAAGATAATCCTTAAAACATTAAATTGTTCATTTTAATTTACACAAGCAAGCAAATTAAATAATAATCCTTTAATTACTTCAAGTGAAATAAGACCAGATTGCAATTATACTACAATTCATTATCGAATAACATAAATATACCACAAAAATGAAAAAAAGTGTTCTTGGGAGGTGTAAAATAGGTGATATCCAATTATAAAGAAACTCACCAATAATCAAAGACTAGAAAATGATCAATCATCTAATTTTTAGTGTATACAGGTATTCTTCAGAATTTAAGACTTTTGTGACAGTACATTTATAATTACAACTTAAAAATAAAATTTATAGGACTTAGAAATATAATAAATACATATATTCTCCTCCTTAATATCACAACAGATAAACCAATGGTATTAAACATTTGTTACATACTAACAAAATTACACCAATTTATGAATCTTTGACATAAATCACTATAAATTAAATTTTATTAGTGAAAAGTTTAACCGACCGCAAACAATCAAAATCCAATCCACATGAAAATCAAACAAAAATGCACAAAATTCCATACTAATAGGGTACCACAGACCATATAAATATAGATAGTAAGGTCAAAACGATAAACTAATATTAAAAATTACACAATGTTTCCTTATAAATAAATATAATAAAAAAAATAATCAACATACATCTACATATTCAGGGCCACTGCTGCATCCTTTATCCGTAAACAGTTTACACTATAATTTCAATATATATCTTGGTTTTAAACGCATCTGAGGGAATATAGTTAAAAAAGACTCTCTTATATCATTTCCACTCCTTATGAAGGTTTTTGGTTTTTATTAAAAACTCTCTATTTTTTCAATTCAGTCAATGGTAAAATACTGTTCTAATATATCAAAAAATCTAAATAAATATAATATCAGAACACATTTCGTACTTCAAAGCGAATTCATAAACGTTGTACGTCTAATCCTCCCCAAGTCTCCTTGGATCAATGTCTTTTCCACTCTGATCCTTCCCCCTCCCACCAACACAATACAATCCACCTGTAAATACTTAATGTGATCTTATTATCTCTACACAAATATTCTTATCATAGACGATAAGATATTATAATTACCAACTAATTAATATTAATAGTATCGCCAGTTCAATCCATCTATTCACTCAAAGTAAAAAAAAAAAAAGAACAGAAAGGCATGAAAAATATCATAAAACCTCATTTCTTCTAAATCACCTAGATACTCTTCTTACTTCTCATACTAATCATCTGTTCAATTAACAATCTAATCTTCACTTTAGGAATCATCTATACTAAACAAAGGGACATACTCAATTAATAAATTGCAATTGGTTACATAATCATGTCAATATATCCAATAAGAATAATTTCAAAACAATCAGACACAAAACTAACAAATGTATAACAAAGGAAGAACTATATTAACGATTGCATTTTCCGCTCTCTCAAAACTCTATGCTACATCTCAATTCCACTATATACTATTAGATTCTATATCTCATAAATTGAATATCTAAAGTTATATCTAGCATCATAATTTATCTTATCTATCTATTGTTATAGAAAAAAATTCACTTCTCATATCAACCTGTTTGCAATTCTCAATCTTCTCTAAACATGGATGGTCTGTTAAATTATTATCAACCTATCACTCTTAAGATCGATAAAGGCAATCGAATTATATATTTAAACACTCATTAAAGGTATGGTGTGATTCAGCACATATTTTAGCATCTGGAGTCCGTGAACGCTAGCTATTGGTCAGGGAGACCCTTTCCGTTGGTGTACTATAACGCAGCGGTTTCTACTTCGCTGCAATTTACCTGGCACTCGCTACGCCGCCGTCTGCAGGAGATTGCTCGATACAGAAACAGGGGCTCCTAGTATCAGACGGATTCAACTAAGGATTATTTGCGCGTGTAGCGCGTTCTCTTATATAGCCCTTTGATTTATGCAATGAGTATTGTCAATTTTGCAGAGTTATTTTTGTTCGGACGTGCTGTGATGTATTAGCTTGCAGTCACTGTTTTCTTCAGTTATGGCACTTTTTCTATCTTTTAGAGCAACCAACGGATGACAAGCTGGGCAGCGACGGAGGTCGGTTAATGAATGGTGCGACTCATATAATTACAAATGAAGTGAAAGAACCTAGAACAGCTGAGCGGAATGGATGACGTGACGTAAACAACGCCGGGTGAGCGCTGCTCCAAAACTGATCGGAATGTCACCGTCACGTCGTTCGTGCAACGATAGAGACAGCCGGGAGTGTTAACAACATACTGGCCAGCCGGGTGCTAAAACAGAGTCTGATGCGATGGCAGCTGGCAAGAACTAGCGGAAGGCGGACAGAAAGAGGCCAGAGATGATTGGAAGGCCTCGTCCGCACCGATCAGAATGAGCTTTGTGGGGGGCTCCAAAAGTGATGCGACCATGGAGCGAAGTATTGGCGAGAAGTTCCGAACGTGGGGCAGGAGACCACGCAGCGGAACAAGCAGTGGGCTTGGTAATGACTATTGCTATTACAAGAAAAGTGAGAGGTGGTTAGAAGCGAGCCTTTAACCACGCGGGAAATAAGCACAAAATGGGGTGCAGGCGCAAGCCAACCAGAGTGGAGGGTGGGCATGGGGAGTAAAAGTGGAGACACGCGACAGCTTGACAATTGGTCTAAATGCTGACCATTACCCAGGAATTAGACTATAAGAGGCCGCCTGAAACATACTGGGACCTTATATCACAGAGAATTAGCGTGTGAAAAACCAAGAATCAGAAAAGAACAGAATGGAAAGTGAGGGTAGTGTGGGAGGGGGTAAACCCCAGGGAACGGGGTGGGAGGAAAGCAAAAAAAAACACCAGCGGCCACCCGAGAAGACAAGCGGGAGAGGCGTGGCTGACAAAATGTGGGAAAGGAAGGAAAAGGGGGGAAAAAGAGATAAAAGATACTGTATAATTAAGACCCTATTCGTCAAAAAGCAGGCTTGCCGGCAAAAGAAAAAGCAGCAAAATCAGGTTATACCTATCATACGAATCTGTTTTGAACCTGATAGCGTAAATAACTATTAGGATACAAAAAGAAGCCGAAGGACGGTACATCGCGCTGGAGAACGGCCCACGCTCGCGCGCGCCGCGCGCGGCAGCGCGCCGCCCCGCGCCTCGCGCGCAGCTCCGCGTCGCGCCTCGCGCGACGGCGCCGCGCGCCGCGTCGCGCAGCGCTTCGCGGCGCCCGCGCTCGATGCCGCGCGCTCCTCGCCGCGCACCTCTCGCTCGCCATGCTCGCTCGCGGCAGCGCGCAGACCCGCCACGCAAAGTTCGTTGCTCGTACTCGTGTTTCTCGCTCAGGCGCGCACGCGCGCTCGCCCTCCGCTGGCAAAAGAAAAAAATAAAGTAAGTAAGACACATATTTTGAAAAGAATAAGGAGACAACAAAAGAAAAAAAAGATAAGAGAGAGAAAAGATAGAGAGAAAGAGAGATATCGGCCCAAAGCGAAAGGAACAAGGAAAGAAGAATAGAAGAAAATTAGAGACTAGAAGAGAAAGAAAATATAGAGAAGAATAAGAGAGAGAAAGAAGAGAGAAGGAGATATACGAAGATAGAGAGATGCAACAGAGCCACATAAATAACCGGCACCGCCAATCAAGCAGATCACCGGCCGGGCACACAAAAAGCCGGTCACGTCGGTCGCCGGGCACAAGACCCCCCAGCCGCGCCACTACGAACATGCACAGACAAAACCCGCCACAAAAACCGACGCACGCAATACTTACGCCGCAGACACGATGAGGCGACACGGCCACTGACCTACCAGTCAGCAACTTCGCCTACGACAGCCGGTACAACCGTCCCGAAAGAGGTTAGTAGCCAAAGATTGGAAAACGCGTAACTGCGGGTGCACCATAAGGACTGAACTGAGGAGTTTGCACACGGCAACTTCGCCACTACGACCATCACCCTGGCGCCGTAGCGCGTCATGGTAGGAAACCCGCCGGGGGGGCACACACGGCCAACCCCACCAGCCGGCTCAGGAAACGTCGCGGTGGCATGAGTCACCTACACGAAACAAAACAAATAAGCAAACCCACTCGGCGCCATCCCATCAGTCAAACACCACGTATTAGCACACATCACGACTCACGCCCCTGAGTTCACCAATTATGAACAACCACAGTCCCACCATTGTACGAACCTACCAAGCATTTCAGTTGCCGCTAAAGAAGCAGTACAGACATGTACGTGAGTGCCAGGCATTCCAACCTATCACCAAAACCATAGACTCTACTTTAACACCTTCCACGGAACTAAATACTGCAGAGGGACAAGCCAAACTTAAGGGGACAATGGTAGCTTTATGTCGTCAAGAGCAAAAAAGAGCCGAACTACGCACCACAGCAAATTCACCGTGCGGGCACCAAGTCATGCCATGGAGCACGGTACCAAGCTTTCAACCAAAGGATAACCACAACCCTCGGAGAAACACGCGAAAACAATTGCATTCCAAGCTACATGTCCCGGAGTAGATAGGACATTACTGTGCCCCTAAGCACCGAAACTTATAACCTCAAAACGCTCGGGGTCGGGTGCAAAGGATGATGAGGAGCGGTAACGCTGGGCTGTGCCATACAGGGCCACGACCGCAGGATGTCACCCAACGTGTCATGATTCCGCAGCAACGGGGACGACTTCAATCACTGGCGGTCGCGCCCAGCGTCGAGCCCGGCACACTGCACTCTAACATGCTGAACAAAAGACAGCATCCAGCCGGAGCCACATGGATCCAGAAGGTCAGTCGCAACGTAACGGGAGCGTCTCATACCCCGGCACACCAGCAACCGAAGACACCGGCATGGAGGCAAGCGGCGCACTCTAACCAGTTCCGGAATAGTCGAGCCGGATAAAAAAAATGATAAGGAGATATAAGAAAGATATAAAAATAAATGGATTTCAAATATTTAAACCCATCATAAATCAATAAACAAAAAGTATGAAAACAATATAACAAAAGAAAAAAAAATAAAAAATATGAGAAAGTGATTGAACAAAAGATAAAAAATAATTAAAATATAATAAAATCTAAGTATAAAAATGGTTATAATATTAAAGATACATTGTATTAATAAAATAAGATAAGAAATAGATAAAAGTATTTAAAAAGGAGATAGAAAGTTGAATTAAAGGAAGTAAAGAAATAAAAGAAGATAAAGAAAAATATGATAATCGGAGACGTTCTTTGTTTGAATTTAAAAAAAGAATGATTCAGAGATAGAGAGAAAAAAAATAATAGATAGATATAAAAATAATATAATAAGAAGTACCTTTTTTTTCTTTTAGCTTGATTATCCGCTCACGGGGAAAATGTGTTGACGAATCGTGGTATTAACAAACACACAAAATAACAAATATATTATATGAAAAATATAATGAAGATAATAATGAAGAAGGAAATATAAGAAAATAATAAGAGAAAAGAGAATACGTATAAATCAGGCGGGGCCAATGTCGGGCGTCAAAAAATAATAGGACATTTGATACTAGTTAAATCATGAAAGGGCTGGAGAACAAATATGGGAAAAAGAATAGACAATGGAAAGGTTGTGTGGAAAAAGGGAGTGGAATCTACCGCACAATCTGATTGTTATAAAAAGAAAGGGCCGCTTCGGGCGACCGGTGTTAGCGACATAAATTAATCAGCACGATAGAAGATTAAATAAACGACCCAATTTATAAGGGTGCGCGATTCAAAGCATATCAGTTCGGAAGCGGAAAGCGCGGGCCAGTTAGTTCGAAAGAAGGTGGGTTCAAGTGACCGAAATAAATGAAAAACAGACGCGGCGACGGTACAGTAATGGTAGTGTAAGGATAAACGTGCATAAGTGGTAAGCACAGTGAGTACGAAAAAGCTGCCAAGAGGGATGGCATAGAAAGGCTAATAAAAATTAACTTAGGCGCCAACAGAGGGAGCGATATAATGCTGTCAGAGCTAAAAAGGTAAGGATAGGTCGGTGAAGGTCGTGAGCAGGAAAGGCTGTAACACTTACAGTTATTAGACAGGGGCCAGAAAAAAAACGGTAGCAACAAGGATAAGAGGACGAAATAAAATCACGGCTTAGGACAGAAAAGATATTAAGAGATGATGATAGAGTAAGGGAATGGCAGGAAAAGGATATGGGGGAATAAGAATACATAGAAAATACAAGGATTGAGACATATGACAGTAGTGGGCGCGGCTAGATGAATTGTATGAGAAAGGCCATCTGAATGATTTGATAAAAAATATTCGATTATGGGAAGATGTTAATAAGAGTAAAAACGATAAGAGAAATAATAAATTGGAAAAGAATCACGTCGCAATCCTAGAATGTAAAAGACTAAGATCTCAATATCGGCATAAATAGTAACTGGACCTAAGAGTACATAGTGGAAACACGAGAGAAAAAATCTGAAAGCACTAAATGATCTGGATATATAATAATTAATATAATAATAAGACAATAAGATGTATGAACGAAGGAAAAAATGAATAATAAACTGGTATATACAGAAAAAAGAATATAAAATACAGAACAGAGGGTGCAGATAGTAATGATATAAGGAGCGTGATACATATAGTATATAATGTGATGAACAGGACCATACGGATAACGAATAAAAGATAGGTCAGGGAAGAAGGCCGAAGTGAGTAAGATGATGCTAATGAAGCCTAATGAAAAAAGTAAATAGTAAGATAATCGAGTGATGAAGGATGAGATGTGAGTCGGCATGTGAATAAACCCACTTTACGAATGAACAGTGTAGACGGGCGCCGATGACCCGGTAAGCGGTTATGAGTAATAAAAGAATTAACAAAAGAAAATATAAAGGATTTTAGAAGATGAAACAAGATAAAGAAAATAAATGATTATATGAGAAAGTAAGTAAAGTTAGAGATAAAAAAAAATATAATAAAATAGAATTAAAAAATAAATATATAAAAATAGATATGATTAGAGTAGAGTAATAAAAAGAATATAGAGTAAGAGAAATTATGGGAAGTGAAATAGAGTTACACATTAACAGATCATTAATAACTTAAACTAAAGAACATTAGTGATAGAGTAATTTTCATATATAGTAATATAATTATTGTGGTTCTTCAAAAAATTAACACTTGGATAGATAGTATAAATTGGAATTATGAAGGGAGTACTCGAAATGTCAACATCTCGCTTCATGTCATGCTATTAACATAAAAGAGAGAAGGGTAGACTGGAACAAAGTGTGGTAGCGAGGGGGGCAAAACGTAACACCCTGCAACAGGTTATATAGATTAATATGATTTGGGCCCCAACAGGGCAAGTCATTGGGAAACAAGTCAAATATAGGCGTAGTCCCAGATGAAATACAGGAAGGAAAGGGCACAGATGAAAGTAGGCAACAAGAAAAAACCCAAAACTCTTATAGATAACTACGGCCACTTGTCTATTTAGTATAATATTAATTAGAGTTCTTTACTTTCCAACTTGTCATAAAAAATGAGCCTACTTTATAGTTTTGTAGTAATAAATATTATAATAGTAATATATATATATATATATAATAATAATTATATATATATATATAATATATATAATATATATATAATATATATAATATAGAATAAGTAGCAATAATATGATATAGTATATATAAGTATATATATATATAATATATTATGAAAATACATCTGTTTTTGTATATATTGTGTATATATATATATATATATATATATATATAAATGATTATAATATGAAGCTTACTTTGGTTCTATGAATTAAAGTCGCGTCTTTTCCTTCATACCAAACTATAAAAGATAATATTTAGTTAAGACCCCATTCGCTATATGGAGAGTAGAGTATGAATAGGAGAGCGATATGGTAATAGAATGAGAGAGATGTTCGAATCTCGAAGTTCGGTTATACTAAACTGTAGGAGAAGAATAATGTAAATGCCAGCAGAACAGGTAAACAACAAGACCAATATGTAAAATAAGTAAAAAAATACAATCCTTCCGTCAACAAGTACAGCACCGAGCAGCCGCGACCAGGAAAAAAAATGATTATCCAATATTACTAATATTAATTTTTAAACAGTTAATATGGCAAAAAGAGGTATAGAAAAAGACATAAAGAAGAGAAAATGAAACATATAGAGTAGTTAAAAAACCGAAGGTTTAACAATAATTCCAACTAGATTCCATTCACTCTGAAATACACATGATAGTTTTGACACGCTTCTACAATCATATTTTGCCGTTTATGCCTCCGCATGTATACACATTAGTAGAAAAGAACTCCTCATCGAAATACCCAATCGAGGGCTATACGTTACTGATCTGAAGAAAAGTTATCTTAATCGCAAGACTATAGATAGTAATGATGTCATCACGATTACTTTCTATCAATGACATTTATGTCTATGAAGAAGAGCCTAGAACTAGTACAGGAAAGTAAACGGAAAAAGATTTTATTTCAGAAGATATCTATGACAAATGATAGGGTGAAATAATACTATATGCAAGATCTCCAGTTGAGATTATGACGAACAAAAACCTTCACTTGATATAGGTCATACAATAGCTTATTGTGAGGATATCGCATCGTGCAATCAGAGTTTTCATATTACCTCTGACTGTATTGCTTAATGTGGTCCTCGCCCTGGCTTCGTCAAGCCCTAAAAAGATACTATTTGAATGAGGACCATTAGAATAATCATCGTGCTAAGTCATATCGAACTCGTTTCCGAATAGGATAGAACGTAATTCCTCACAGAGGCATGTAGAATGCGGCCTTATACAAGATAGTAATCCAGGACACATCTATAGCGATATTAGAACACGAGAGCTGGTTAGATGTAGTATAGAGAGAGGGAGAAGAGGTGCGACGTTATCTTTCTGGATATAGCTGTGTTGAAATATATACACGATCTCCCGTCCTCTCTTCTGTGTCTCTACCTAGAATTATTAAATATAAATCTCTTCTTACCTGGCCTGGCGAAGCCGAAAGATATTGTTAAATTGATGGAGGCCAACAAGAGTAAAAAAGATAAGCAACAATACCTTGAAGTTATATATGCGTTGTCTCCCGCCGTAAGTATGAGCCATGTCTATGGTTTCATATTGTGATGTATAAGTGTGCGAGTCCATTATAGTCCGAAAGAAGGTTTGATCTGTAGTTCCTAGTCCGTCTTTTATTATAGTCATTTCATCACCGATCAACTCCTATTTGGATGCCTCTACCCTTCATTTCCCTTCTGTAGTAGAATTCCTTTAATTTAAAGAAGAGAGAATCTGATTATATGAGTATAGATATGGAGGCTTCAAGAAATTCGAAACCTCTAAGTATCTAGCAAAATATATACTACACGTGTGTATTTTGACATTAGGGATTGTTAAAGTAAGTAGAATTATGAAGATGATCTTCGGGAAGTAAGCGGAGTGTGATAACATAATTCTTAGACAGAGCATCTAATGAGTTTTCTGAGAGGAATTTTTTAATTGGTGTAAGCATTGTGAAGTCAAGGAAAACAATGTCGAGGTTTCAAGTTTTAATGCCTCAAAAATCTCGAGATTTTCTATTGCATATCTTGTTTTCTATCTAATCTGGGATACACGCAAAGTTCTCGCACATTACTGTATATCTTAACGATCTTCTTAGAAGATACACACAATCAAATCAATAACCTTGCCTCTCTAATTAGAAATACTTAAATAAATCTCATTTGGATTGCTTTGAAAATCATTTATTTTCTTCGATCGGAATGTCACTCGTCTAGGAAGGATCAAGATAACAATTATTTGATTTTCAGACTTAACAATGCTTTCTAGAAAAGGTGTGGTGATATAGTTGATAGGCTCCCTCAATAATATATCCTTCTTACGCGTTCACCAATCAACTTTCTAAATGTTCAACTAGTTATATCAGTGAGGAGAGAGCGATTGCTTCCGGCCATGCAGGTGTGTATGAAGGAGACGATGACGCTGTCTCTCATCACAACATTAATTAGAAGTGCTATTATACTACTTCACAGAAATGATGTACTCGTCTCTATAAATAGAGATTGTGAGCCCAGATGTAGCAGTCTATTTCTTAATGTATGCATTAAGAGTCTTTTATAATCAAGGACGGAGTTACTGCCGCGTAATAACGTAATATTGATGGAGTAGTTTTTCCTTATTTTGGAGCTCAAGTTATATTGTTGCCCCGGTTAATGTTATTCAGACGCGTTATTATGGAGTTCTCGTTATGTTGTCTTAGTGGACTGAGTCGAATAATTCGTCGTCAGCGTCTCTACATCTCTCTGTGCTCTACTCTCTCTCTCTCTATCTCAACTCATCTCTCTCACTTAACTCTCTAGCTACTGTCGTTTTACTGATAAGATGCGTACGTACCTCATTATTTGAAACGTATCGTACATACTCTGCTCTGATATGCCGTCCTTCTCTTCTCAGATTCTCTTTATATATAGCCTAGATCCGTTATTAAGATCAATGTTCGATGACGAAGCACTTGCTCTTGACGAAGATGTGCTGTACAAGTTCACGTCTCTACCCTACATTTGGAGTCCCATGGAGTGACATAAGGATTCGATACTGTTATAAAGACCAACTTTTCTAACATAGCCACTCTATACTCATTTTATCTCCTCTGATGTCTATAACCTCTCTCGTCGAATCTCGTAACTATATCATAGAACGACACCTTATGTGTCGATCTATTGCTGTGCCTAGTAGTCCATGCTTTATCCTAAATCCATACTCGGATACTTTCCAGATTTTTGATATAGATTGACTACACTATGTTGTAAGGATACTTCGCATTAGTCATGTTATAACAAATGTGTGAATAAATAATGTGGTATATGACATATGTCTGACTTATTTGAATACTGTAGCACCTCTATGATATAGTGGAAATGTATACCCACATCTCCGGATGATTGAATATTTAGTGGCGTGTACTCATTGTTGCACTCTTACACCTTATTCATGATGCCTCACCAGAGTAGTGTAATAATGTTATATTTGAATAATTATTCTTTGATTATATTATAATATTATTAATAATTTCTGATTTATATACTCTCAATTATTATTAACTGAGATTAGGTAGTCATATTGAACTGTACCATCACGGAATAAGACTTGTATTTATGTCTATGAGTATAGTATATAGGGGGAATAATCAACAGTGAAGCAGATTTGTCATAGCTTTAAGCTAAATCTGGCATACCTCTCATATTTTAGCGTCTTTTAGTATTTTCTAGTAGATTTGCACCTTTCGCTTATATTATACTTATGAAGCTGACCAGATTTATATATTTTTCCCGCGGACCCAGCATAATTTAGGCGACAGAGCTCTATCGATCTACCCGTCAGCTTTAGTGCTGAGTATAACCTCACGTAGCTTTGCTCTAAAAGACTCTTTATAAGCTACCGTCCACCTTTTTTGTAGTTACCTCACCTCATTATTGTCGAAATTAATTGTTACGCCGTATAAAGCTACGTATCATGTCCACTCACATCCAAAACTTTCACTCCCTATGCGATCACGCCAAATTTGTGTTGTAGCCATAATTGACTAAAAAAAAAATCCATAGCGCGATATTACACTATCTCAGAGATAGAGATCTACACATCAAGACTGTAGCGTGAGAGGGTAACGCAGAGTGGGCGGCCGAACCATGGAACTGAGAGATAATATAAGATCGCTAGAGATTGACAGCCGTTAGATAGATAGGTGTAACCCCACAGTGAGATAAGAAGAGGACCAATATAAGCATGAGCTAATAAACTTGAGCTCATCTACACCCGAATGAAAGATTTAATTTATAGCGCTAGTTGAGAATAATGATATTAGATAATGGTTATGTAGATAATACTATAATACTATCACGATATATGTAGATAATAATATAGATGAGTTTTAATAATGATAATATATATAACATATATAAGTTTCATATATTAATATATTCAATATATAATTAAAGATATATAGGTATATAAAGATATATATCTAGAAATATCATGAAGGATGAGTATAGAGGTTCTTGTATTATATTCTCTATTCATCACAATTTTACCTATAATTGACCTATTTGGCTAATTTTAATTGAATATTTAAGAACTATATGCGATATATCAGTAGTTAATACTTGATAATGCCAGCTATTATTTTTAGTTATCGACAGAAGAAGTTAAGCTTATTAAGTAAAAGAATCATACAATAAAATAGTTGTATGTGTAAATTATAAAAATATAACTAATTTCTATCTGTGAATTAAGATAATAATATTCTCTGT
>JABUQX010082076.1:0-10000 GCA_015478945.1 Trachelipus rathkii
AAGTGAAGAAAAATTAATTATAGCCTGAGTGAGTGCTCTCCTTACTGTTAATACTCACTGTGGTTAGCTCGCTCTCAAGCGGAGGCTTGGGTGAACTAGCCTACGACGCTATCATTGCGCTGGATATCATGCCGCAGCGCTATCATTACAAAGAAATCATCATTTAAGTAAAAAAATAATATGTTTTTAACTAGTGCAAGCCCTTTGTAGTGCTATTAAGGTGAGTTAAGCGATCGTGAAAGTGTAATTTCATAAATTAGAATGTTTCGATAATAGCAAATTAAAGAATCAAAACTAGGCTCGCCAGCCTAGGCTAGAGCAGCACGCGTTTGAGTGCAATAAAGAATTACCTATCTTCTCTAGTATTTGTTTCAAAGTAGCTTTATTGTATCATTAAAGGATTAACTAACATATGTTAATACTAATATATAATTATTAAGGTGCAGATAATGATGACCGATTTATTATAATTTAAGTTATAATAATATTATAATAATATATTTTTTTTGCCTCACGACGATTTTTTTTTTTTTTTTTATATATATATAATTATAATATATATTAATATATGATATTATATATATAATAGTATATAGTATTGATATTATATTATATATATAATAATAAAAACATCTAGTATAGGAGTGTGCAGTATCATAACATGGAGGCAAAGGAGGACTTAGTTAAGTTAAGGTATATAATCTGAGATCAAATCTGGAGGGAAACCAAATTAAGTGTGGGATTTACTTAATAATGATGTGTATTTTACTTTTGTAAGGTATCTCAAATAATCTAAAATATTGGGAAAAATAACAGAAAAGAATCAATGTGAATAAATAAGAAGTGGAAGAGTATGCCCTAAACAGGCCAACTATACTTTTAGAAAGCACTTTATTGAGGGGCGAATAAAGAGGGCATCTAAATCTTACACCTAATATTATATATATCTGTAATTACTTATCTCTCTCTTAATATCACATAAATTGTCATTTGTATACTGTAAGGAAAAAAAAATATTTCCTTTAACATTAAACGTGTATAAGACGACCATATCTCCCGCCGCTCGATAAGCATATGGCCAGTTAGATTCATCGGATAATGATCTAATAAATATTAGACTGTTATATGAATGTGTCATGATATATAACTATTTTTTACTTAATTGCCGTAAGTAACTTAGAATTATGTGTGTATAATCACTTTAAAAAGATAAAAGACAACAAGACCACTCTGGCAAAGATACATACAAAATAGAATTTTATTTTGACGCGATCAAGTGGTAGAGATCACTCTTAATTTTCATTAATCAGAAATAGTTTTAATATTTTCTATGTTTAAGAAATGAGAATATAACAAAAGAAGAAGAATTTTTTTTTCGGTTTTTTTTTTAATCTTTGGGAGTTTGGCTATAAACCCACCTTATAGCTAAATACACTTCTTTCAGTAAATAACAGAGGCAACTATAGAGATAGTGTATGAGTTTATATACAATATAGCGTACTTATTAAAAGAGCGCATGCATAGGTATATTTTTAACTAAAATGAATATACTTTTAACATATATATGATATACTGAACGATCTATGATCTTATTACTTAATAAAAGATCTTCCAAATAGAACTAATAATATAATATAAAGATCACAACTATATCCTTTATAGAAATGTCAAAAACTAGAGGCTGTAGAACACATCTGTATTAAAAAAGAATATAACCAAATAAAAAGGATAATTCCAGGAATATAAAGGTATAGAATGATTTATTTAATGAAGTATATATATATCTATCGATGCAGTAAAGGCAAGAATTACAGTAAAAATGGTATATGAAATATATATAGCTGGAATGGACTATACAGAGGTTTTTAAAGTTTCAAAATATCCGCGCATTCCGACGTGATAGATTTTATTATAACGTTATTAATATATTACGTTGGTAGGTATATTAGGATTTAGATGGTGAAAAATTAAAAGGAGGGTTCTATAAATAAAAAAGAAATACAAAAAGTAAGGTTCAACCCTGCAACTCACATTAATAAAATTTGAAAAAATTTAGCTACAAGAAAGGTAAGGAAAAAAATAGTAAAAGGTACATGTGTGAAATGGAGAGGGTATACCTGCTAATGATATTTAAATACTTATATATATATATAAAGTGAAGTTAAGAATCATTAATCAGTTGACATTAATAATCATGGAGAGTGTAGACACTTTTAATTTAACTCTCCGTGCTTCAGCCTCTTTGTGAATTTACACTAATTATATTATTGGGCGCGCGGGGGCCTGATAAATAAACTCGCTGATATATTACAAACTATGTAATGAATCCTATTTTCAGCCTTGAAATGAGAGGTATATATATACGAGTATAGATTTAATGTGAAATGAATAAATTAATACGGACATAGAAATATTATACCTCATTCACATAATCTGATTCTGGATATGGTGGTGTATACAGAAAGTGTAGATAATGTTGAAACTAATATTTAAAAGTGGAAAAGATACTCGGTATCTGAATGAAGGAGTGACAATCTTCAGTCGAAAATAAAGTGTGAGTAGAGCTTATTACTATTATGACATGAGAGTATACCTTCTTCTGAATAGAATTTAGCTAACTCTGGCACGAATCGAGCTTATTTTTAAATACGTGCATGCTTTATTTTTATAGATATCATAGAGAAAGTCCTCTTTGAAATGAGTATTATGTGTAAGGATTGGTAAAACTGATTTGCGTACCTATGAAGATAAGTTAATATATCTTTGAAGATCAAAAGTAAATGAAACCCTGAGAGGACCTGAGATAAGATTTATTTCGCTCGTAACTCGATGCTTACATCAAGGCATGCAGTTAAAAAATAATTATTTTATGTACGAGTTTAAATCGTAGTGTTAGCAGCGAAAACGCAATATGCCTCAGCCAAACACAGCGTATGCGTGAGCTGGATATACTTTCATGATGTCTCCTACTACTGTTTGAATAAGAAGTAGTATTATACTATATACTGATGGAGAAAACCGCAATGACTCCACATGACAAAAAGATGAAGTCAAGTACCGAGTAACTGCATTAATACATGTACATATAATATTATATATCCGTCACCGTACGATGCTCAAATCACCTGTCTGGTATGGACTTTATTAATATTATATTAACAAATATAATTGTATACATTCATATATGTAGGATAAATACTAATAGCTCCTTTATTATACGAGTAATAATTTAATTTTTTCCCAAAGGAGTAATGTTTATAACATTCCCTATAATGTTCATTTTTTCCTCTGAATTAGAACAATAATAATTTTATGAACTCTGTGCGCGTGCATATTAAAAGATGTGATAAGGAAATCCTTCCTCCTTATACAGACGAGATGACACTGTTATAGTACAATAAGTTCATATAGAAGATCACAGAATGCGAAATTACAGCATTATATGAATAATTATATTAGAGGTGTAGACGATTTTATTTTTCATTCATTAACATACTCTTCCAGCATAAAGATAGTATAAGAAGACACTCCTGTAATAATGGATGAAGAAAGGGTATTCAGAGGATCAAAAATGCAAAGGGGGTTATGAGCCTTATGGAGGATTTTTTTGCCAAATTATGGAGAAATGCAAGACCTCTACTCAGGAGAGGTGGAGAGTATATAGGTAAAAAAAGCTATAAGAACAGGTTTTCATACTATTCAAGATATTGCTACGCAAAGGAAATAAGATCCTCGTTGCTGTCATTTGTAAAAGAAGAGTAATCTCGGTCCGTACGATGGTTTTCGAGACTCTGGATATGTTGGAGGAAATGATGTTAATGAGCGTAAATTACCCCAGCTCACACAAATGTCAGGTCAACGGAACTGAGGGGGCCAAACAAGATTGTCGTAAAGAAAAAGAGTAAGCGGAAAAAACAAGAAAAACTGTATTGATGTATTTGCTATTTAATATTAACTGGTAACTTTTACACAGCTCTGAATGATTATAATGTAGGTTTTTCATGAAAATGTTCATTATACGAACAGAGCTGTACCAGCAAGATGCATTTCCTTCATCCTTCTATTCCTGATTGTTGTTGTAAGAGTGAATTGGATATCTTCTCAGAACCACTACACAGATTAAGCGTTAGAATTCAACTTTAATCAGTATTAATGCCCTCGTTGCAATAACCAAAACCAGAAACAACACAGATGTTCCTCCTAGAGGTTCAATATTTCCCAAGGTACTTAAGTCTGAATTTCATCATGTAATGACCCCCATCCTAAATGTTGTATCTTGAATTATGTTAAAACACGAATGGACAAAAACCTGAATGGTACAGATACTTTCCTATCGGGTGATGCCATATATGAAGATTGTAAAATACACAGTAATAAAGAGAGTTCCTATGTAGATCTGTAGGTTCACTCAGGTTGAGTCTATTTAACGGGAACTTCGACTAAGGTGCGTCCAGCGTTAATATATGCGCTTATAGAAGCTATAAGATTTACATAGTTTGTTAAGATTTTTCTGTAACGAGACGCTCAAAACGCCAATCTCATCTCCAATCATGTGGTTTTTACAGTTTCAAAAGATGAAACTGCACATATCAGATAAAGCAGCTAAAGTATAACTACACTTATGAATTTTACGGTTCAGAGTAGTACAACACAAGTATACAGTTTTTCTTACAAAATTTAGCCTATATAATTATAGTAATTAAATGGTGATATCTTCTCTCATGAAAGACTACATTTACTATATATTAACCATCTAGTAGATACAGAATCTTTTAATCTAACGATCAATATCCTCTAATAATTTGTCTCTTAAAATAAATGTAAAGCCTAACTAGGCATAAACAGCATGTTATAGTTCATGAACCCTGTTTTCAAAACTGTTGACTGGATAGGGCTTATATCTCTATGTTTTAAGAACAAGTGAATATTTATACACCACATGCGACATTTGAGAAATCTGAATAATACGCTTTTTGATATAGTACATATATGCAAAAGTACCTATTAATGATAACATTAAGAAGAGTTAACGCAAGATATGATTTAATTTCACTCCAAGGATTATCTGAATATCATAATTATCCCATATAAATCATTAGTGAACTTAGGAAATTTACTCAAAACAGAAAGTAATAATAGGGAATTGTCTCGACAACTGAAGCTCTACTCACGGGAATTATATAAAAGTCACCCTATAATTCACACGCTTTGGCCTTAGAGTATAGTTACATGTGAATTGGACTAACTCACTGGGCGATGATTATATGAATAAGATTTAACAACGGAGACCCATTCTCTGTACGACGGCTCTTTTTTACGACTTAATTAGCACAATACTTAGTATCATGTAATGATAGCGGAACAGGCTTAAATCTTGAAGAAAATACGCAAAGAAAAGTAATTTATATGCGTATGATCTTACTGCAGACCTTTCAGCTTGTAACGACCTTATCATTATTTAACATTTTGAGAAAAGGGCACATTAAGACTAGTTCCATATCTTTTGGAATCGAGTTCTACAATATACCCATTACATGTAGTGGTATCTTTATCTTTAGAGTACTATTTTTTTCAAATTCAATTAGTAAAAATATTGACAGATGTAACGTCAACGTACTTTGAATTTTTAAAGATGAATGAGAGGAAATAAAATCGGTGTTTAAAAATGAACATCGCTTTTTAGGTGTGTTCGCTATTAGCAAAATAAACTCTGTAAAGTTGGAGAAGGATACCTGCTTCATATTCAATACATTGCCTCGTCACATCACCTAACAGGACATTGGATTTCCGTTTATAGAGCAAAAAACGATGCTGTTCACATAATTGATTCTTTGAAATTAAAATTTATATTGAATAATCATTATATCACCTTATTTTTAAAATATAATAATGTAAGTGTGTAAAACTGTTTGTTACCCTGTTCAACGTTAATTTCTAATATGAAATAGCAACTATTGTATTTATTTCAATATATGTGTGTTTTTTAAATAACATATGTTTAATAAACTTGTAATATATTTGATGCTAAAAATTGTATGGTCAATGATTTTTATAGTTTCTAAATTATGTAATAAATGCTTTAAAAAATTGAAAAATGCGATTTTACTACTACCCATAAAACTCGTATATATAAAAGGTTTTTATAAGGAATTTCTAGTATCATATATTAACAATATATAAAATGTTTTAATATATATCAGACACTGCGTGTGTGTTTTTATTTTTTACATTAATACACAAATATATAAAAAATTAAAAAAAGTTTTATTATAATACAAAATAAAAAATATAGAATATAAATAAATAAAAAGTATAATAAAAAAAATAAAAATATAAAACTGAACTTAAAGAATAAATATATTGAGTTAATAGCAGTATAAATCAAGAAGTTATAAGCAGTAAAGGCAGAAAGTTAAAAAAGCAAGTAAAGCATAGAAAAGTTATAAACGCAGTAAGCAGTAAAACAAAAAGCATACTAATCCCCTAAGGTAAAAACCTATCTATTAATTTACTGTATATTTAACTCATGCTTATAGTATGTAATTAATAACGTTTAATAAATAATATGAGTTAAAAGCACCGTAAAACATGTGTAAGTTATAATAAGGCAGTAAATACATGAGTTAAAGCAGTGAAGGTTCCACGAAAAGTTTAAAAGCAGTATAAAGCAGTAAGTTAAATGAGCAGAGTAAGTTAAAGACAGTAAAAGCAGTATAAACATAAACAACATACTATAATATACCTAGGTGTTAGGTTAGTATACACATTGTTTTCTATTGATAATTATTAACTAATTGTTTTAACTGCTTTAAGAGTATGTAATGTTAATAAAATATATGTTAATAGTAGCTCGAGATAAAAGCAGTAAAACATGAGGCAGTAAAACATGAGTTAATAAAGCAGTAAAAACATGAGTTATAAGCAGTAAAGCAGAAAGTTAAAGCTAGTAAGCAGAGCAGTTCTAAAGCAGTAAAGCGTAAAAAACACAGACAATACTGTAGCCCCTAGGTGTTAGGTGTAGATAAGCACCCATGAATTTGACTGATTTACTGTCTTTGATAAAGAGTATGTCAAAATGTAATATGTTTTTAATAAACTTTCGTACAATTGTAGTAAAAACTGAATGACGTCAATAGACTCTCTCACAGAGAAATTCCTTTGATAGTTTACTTGATATACATATGTTCTTCATTCATCGCGGGGACACTTATTATGCGTCTGCGGACGCACGCGCGGCGATTACGACGCGATAACATTCACAGCGCAGCCGCGCGCGACACGCGGCGGGCGCAGGGTAATATTGTGACTGTCCTTGCGAGGCTGCTACGCGACGGGCGGTATTACTGAGCGACGTATAGGGTCTGACCTGCAGCGCGGACTCGAACGTTTGCGGTCACTGTCTTAAATGTGAAATGTACTTTAAGATATATTATTTCATGTCATGCTTATTAAAGTGTATATAAAAAATACTAACAGTGTAAAGTGTATTATGTGAATGTGTGTATAAGTGTCATTAAGTTGATAATGGTGTGTAATATATATAAGTGTCTATAAGTTGATGTGTGTATATGTGTGTGTGTGTGTGGTGTGGTGTGTGTGTGGTGTGTGTGTGTGTGTTGTGTGTGTGTGTGGTAGTGTGTTCAAGTTATGATAGATCCATAACTAAGCGTTTCAAGTTAAGGTATAAGCGAATATGTGTAAGGGTGGGCCACGAGTGGTGCAAAATAAAATAAGGCGTGTGTCGCAAAAATGACCCATGGTATTGGCAGAGTGTCAAGGCCCTAAATATCAGGGTCAACATGTTAAGGTAATCATCTAAAAAGGGTCATAAGCCCCTAAACTGAAGGACAAAATAATTACGGTGGGTCAAATATTAGTCCCATGAAGGACAAATAATTAACGGTGGGTCAAAATTGACAGCCTATGGATTATCTGTCAAGCTTTGAGGCAATAGAGGGTATGACAAAAAGGTTAAGACATCAAAAAATGGGCCTAAGCCCCTAAATGAAGATAAAAAATTACCGTATGGGCAAAAATTGACCCATGGTCGAAAAAATTAGGGGGGCCAAATAGGGGACCAGTACGTAAAACGAAGTTGCTTACGCAACCGGGTTTGGGCAAAAATTAGGGTTGTACCCGAATAAATTAGGGTTGCCAAAATAATTAGGGTTGCCAAAATTAAGGGCCTGCCCAAAAAATTAGGGTGCAAAAAATATAGGGTTCCAAAAAATTAGGTTGCCAATAAAGGTCAAGGTCAAAGTGAATGTGTGTATAAGTGTCATAGTGAATGGTGTGTATATTGTAGATGTGCTAGTGTGCGCTCGCTCGTCTGTGTTGTGTGTGTGTGCTGTGTGTGTGTGTGTTGTGTGTGTGTGTGTGTGTTCGTGTGTGTAGGTGTTTCTCAAGTTTAGGATACGATTCCATACATGCGTTCCAGTTAGGAACGAAATATGTGACGGTGGGCAAAAAATTAGCGTGGGCAAAAATTGTCGTGGGCCAAATGACCCATGTATCCTAGGCAAGGTCAAGGCCTAAATATGATGGTCAAACAATAGTTAAGAACTTTCAAAAAGGGCTAAGCCACTAACGAAGGACAAAAAATTACCGTGCGTCAAATTGACCCATGAAGGACAAAACATTAACGTTGGGTCAAAATGAAGACACACATTGGACTCTGTACTATAGTTGCTTTAGGAGTAAGGGGTAATGATCAAGGCCTAGAAAAATCAACGTGGCTTAATGTCCTATAACAAGTGACTGATAAAATAATTACCATTTGGTGTTGCAAATTTATTGCAAACAAATTGGTATACTGGCCCCACTCTGTGTCCGACAAAATTAGGGGGGCGCAACTATAATCTGAGGGTCGGGCATGGAGAGTGTTAAATTATCGAAGTCCTACACTTGAAGCTAAAACCCAAGTTCAAGTGTACCTTCTTGGGGTCAAGTCACTAATCAAAAGTACCTTTCGGAGGAACGTTCAATTCCTGTAAGCAAATTCCAATCTACTTTAACTCTGCTAAAATCAACTATGCAGTTCCATCTCGTCTCATTTGTGTTGGTCTAGCATCTATATAATAATTATATGCTAAATAATACTAATCAACATATTAATTTCCGCGATTGATTTTTGTTATCGATTCGAGGCATTTCCATTTCATTGTAATGTTATAATATTCATAGTAAGTGCGACAGAAAAAAGTAATAATATTGTTCATCAAGAAAACAAAGAAAATTCACAACTTCATTGAAATCCCGCTAATTCAATGCAGGCTTATATTTTTTTAAATTAAATTTACCCTTATATCGGAATATGTATCGACACAGTTTACTTGTCTAAGCTCGTTATTTCGAACTCCATTATGAAGAGCTGGTTTTGATTTTGGCTTTTTGATTTTTCATTTTCATTTCCCAAACCGTAAATGGTCCTAATTTTCTTAATTTTCAGCCATTTTGCGCCAAATAAAAATCAAACCAGCTTTTTCTGACCCCTTAAAATGCTTATTTCAGGTGCATTTCTGTCTCTTTATTGATTTGCTTTGTATTTTCATTTGAACAAAAACTGATTTTTGACATTTTTAGAGTTCCCGTCCTACAATTTTTGTCGAAATGACTTGAAACTTAAACTAACGAGACTGGACTATTACCAAAACAATGACTGAAGCCATTTTTTGATATTTGACTCCAGATCCAGCAATGGTTAATTTTTTTTTTCTGGTCATCCGATCAACATGAAATTTTCAGAGCGTCTGTAGTTGGGGGGGGAGATACACATTTTTTATTTAGATTATTTTTTTTTATATATATGTGCAATAATTGTCATGAATAGGACTTTTCAACAAAATTTTTTGAGTATACAAAAATATGATCTAAATAAAAAGAGGTGTATCTCCCCCCAACTATATACGATCTGAAATTTTAATATTTATCGAATGACCAGAAAAAAAAATTATCGCAATTTTTCATTTTTCAAAACATTTTAAGTTGGGTTCGGAATTGA
>JABUQX010082076.1:15000-58365 GCA_015478945.1 Trachelipus rathkii
TATAGTATTATACGATTATTATATATATATATATATATATATATTTTATATATATATTATATATATATATATATATTATATGTCGAGTTTTTGGAGATTTAAGATTAAGTTAATCAGTTTTAATGAATTCTAGAAACTTGAAAAGTATTTTTTGTTAAATCAAAACTATATATAAAAAAAAAAAAAAAACGAATTAAGGCTCAATATGTTAAGATACAGTTCTTTACTTTTATTTTTCAAAAAGGTGCGGAACAAAAGAGCTAAATCAAACAATCCGTCCCTCTAAGCCCCCCCCCCCCCCGAAATCAAGACAATACTTTTCTTTCTCTCTTTCTGAAGAAAATTATGTAGTGGATTTTGGTGGGTGTCATTTTTAACGAACAGATGGCAAGTAAGAACATATGAGGAAATTTCCTTAAATTTAATCCCCATATGTTTAGTAAATTGTCAATTGGTGTGAAAAATTTTAAAGAGGATGACCCGCCAGCGTTTGTCTAAATATTATCGTTCTTAATTTTTCATTTTTAACTTGACATGAAATGAAACGTATCTTTGAAATATAATCGCTAATTGTCATTATGAATTAGGAATATTCTTTTTGAAATAGTAATGTATAAAGCCAGAACATACAAGATCATAAAAATAATCAAGTATATCTTACAGACCTTCATTGTTCTTCTGTGACGATTTGTCTGTCTGAAGTACCCATATTGTTCCCCTCCTAGTTGTTCTACAAGTGGATAGGGTGAGTAGCTTAACTACTTACTTTGACTTGTTGAACAACTAAATTAAGAATATGAATCTAAATATGTATTTGGGAATTAGGGTTCCTAGGCTTGGGCAGAAGAACAAATTGAATCACAGGCTGAAGATTTCTTATTGAATCCTGTGTTGAAACATCGCTGGTTATAGATTCAGTATCTAATATACTCTTCTTAGTTTCCCATCAAACTAGTTTTCTTTTGGTTGCGAGCCTTCCTGAGGGTTAATTTTCATGGTTTATAGAGTAAATCTCGACTCCCAGTTTTGTACATAATTTCAATTGACCATTCACTTGTGGTTCCCCTGTCTATTTATTATTAAAACTCTTATCTACACACCTCTTTTCTTTCCCTTACCCTTATTAACTTTTATCATTATAAATGGAAAAAAATTCGTAAAGAAAATTGGAAGTTACATCATAGAAAAGCAAATGACACAATCAAGAATTCTGCAGCTGGGTTCTGTGACATATTACCCTACGTTAGACGAAACCTAAGTTCTCCAGATTATAGATACCAGACCTTCATTCTATGGAAAGACGTAACAGTATTTCAGAAGGATCAATAATCTTCCTGACATCCTCGAAAAAAGGTTAAAGGTACTCATATCCTATTCTTTTACAAAATTTTTCTAGTTATTAGCATATAATATTTATAATAGAAAACGAAATAAATCCATGGAAGTGATTCCTATTCCTCAGGACGTTATTTACGGTTACATTTAACGATAATTAAATAGATATCACTAAAGCTCTATATTACAATCACAAGTTTATTGTTTGTACATACATTGATATTTATAAAATCTATGGTTTCATTACTCAGATTCTTCTAAATTCAGGCACAATTTACAAAACGTTTAGGTTATTAATTTCAATACTCTGATTAATGATTGCACTTTTTATTTATTTTTCGAGATTCCGGGCGTTCTTTCCGAGATTTCAAATACGACGACGTAGATAAAATATAAAAGAAGATTTCTAAGTTAAATCATACTAATAAAATAAACATAAGAGGAATCAAAATAGTATATGCGAGATATTACTTACAGATGGTGTAAGAACGGCATTAGAAGTACGGTTTTCCTTATTTTAAAGTTAGACTCACTTGAGCCAATTTAACATTTAGCGTCTATTGGAAGAACTAATAAATGAAATGGCCTGGTTGTAATAATTTTATTACAACAGAAAGCTATTCCATACGTTATTTGTTAATTTTAATAAAGTAATATTGAAATATTTATTATAATATAATAAATTACATTGATTTTTTTAGATCGAAATATTTCATTGGAATAATTATTAAAATACTATAAGTATGTGTCAAAACATTTACAGTGTCCATTTGAGAGAGACTATATATGTTTACTACAGTGCATAATAATATAAAATCACTTATATAGAGTATAAAGTAACATTATTCATATTACACTTCTTTCTAAAAAAAGATAGAAATAGGACATATAACGGAGTATTAATAAAAAAATCACCATTATTCTATAGCCGATATTAAGGCCGTACAGCTTAGACTATTTGTAAAAATAAAACAATTCATAAGTAAATATGGAATGTATATTTTATTTGTTATCATCAGAATCCCCGACATTCTATATTATATAGCATTCTTATATGTTTTATATATTATATCAGTTATATTAGATTGGATTCTTCTGTCGTTGAACTTGATCGAATTTTACTTCGCGATGCTATCGTAAGACACCAATAATTTCAATTTTCGAAAAACTTGGATTATAATTCACTTTACTGTATATATAGTTTTTAAACCAGAATATAATGATTATTAGCAATATGTTAAACCTTATATAATGACATATATAGTAAAAAATATAGACAGTAATATTCCTTCTATTATTAAATAGAGAACGACGCTTAATCAAGACTATATATTCACTTACACTATATAGATGAGACATCAACTAAAGGAGGTGAGTATAGTTCAGGCAGCCGGATTAAAATATGGTCATTGATTATAAGATTATAAAATAGAAAACAGCAGAAATATGTCGATGGAGCTTTGGATAATTAGAGAAAGTTTGACAAAAGAAAGAGAGATAAATCCTAACATAATGTATATTACTCCTCTCTAGAGAAAATAAATAATTAGCTTAGAGATAATTGCCTATTAAAATACCCACTTCAAAGGGCCAAACACGTTAATTAAGAACACACATATTTTCGAACTTTATTTAAATGAAAGTAAAATACTTAGATTAACAGATCTTTGAAAACGCAATTTTACAAGGAAAATTACGTATGAGAGAAGAGAGATTACGCTATTAACTTGAGTTGGCTTTACTGTCATGTCGATACGGGAAGAATTCTTTCGAGGTAATCAATAGAGGTCAACAATGAAATATATTGAAATCTTTATTTCTCATTGAGTAAGAATTTCAATATGGAGACCTTCATAAATAAATACGAATGAGATGTATTCTTAAAATGTAAGAATTAAATATTATTATTATATATTATATATATATTATATATTATAATATTAAATATTATAGTATAATACTTTATATCCAATAATTTATCATTTTGAAAATAGTAACTGAATGTGTATACAGTAAATATAAATATATATATAAAAATCAGATATATAATGAGCTAAAAGGTAATAAATTATAATCTGCATAATACCTATTCTAACCTGGAATATAATCATAACTAATATGAAATATTATAGATATATTATATATTAATACATGTAATAGATATTCATTATCACTAGTAATATATTATATATATATATAGTATTATATATAGTTATTATAATAATTAATATTATATATATAATAATATTATATATATATTAATATATAATATATATAATATATATATATATATAATATATTATATATATATATTATTATATATATACTAATAATTTATTATAAATTATATATAATATATTAATCTTATAACCAAAAAATTACATAAATATTGATTATTAATATATATATTATTTAATATATATATCATATTAATATATAATAGTATATATATTAAGTATGATTCTTTGATTAAATACTTATCTGTTTTTCATTTCTAAGTATATATATAATATAATATTAAGTATATATATTAAAATAATATATATATAATTATATATAGTATATATATATATATTTATAATTTAATAATTAATATAATATTATTATGATATATTATTATATATATATATATATATATATATTTATTATAATAGTATAGTTATTATTAATATATTTTAATTAATATATATATATAATAATATATTTAATATTAATTTATATTATATATATAGTATATTTTATATTAAATATTACTATAATTAATATTAAATTATAATTTATATATTTAGATATATATTATCTTATAATCATAATATATATATGATATATATATTATATATTATATATAAATATATTAAATATTAATATATATTGATTATAATATATATAATATATATATAATATATTATTTATTATATAATATACAGTTATATATAATATATATAATAATAATATAAGTATATATATATTATAATAATATATAGTAATAATATAATATAGTATTAATAATGGATTTTAATATATAATAATATATTATAAATTAATACTATATATATTTGAATATATAATGTAATAATTAATTAATATTTAATATAAAGATATTATAATATTTAATATAATTTATATTAATTAATATTTATATATATATATTAATATGATAATATAGTATATATAATTATAATATATAAATATATATATATATACTATATAGTGATAAGTGATATAATTATATTCATAATGATATATTATAGCTAATATATATATATATATAAATATATATACTTATATATTAAAGTTAGACATAGGAGCTGAAAGATGTATTTGATTAAGTAATATATAACTTAATAAGATACTTATAATTAGTATAATATATATATATTTTATAATATATATTATTAATTATAATATATTATAAATAATATATATTATAGTTATAACTATATAATAATATATTATATATATATAGTATATATATATTAATTATATATACTAAAATTATTAGTATATATAAGATATTATATATTAGATAATAATTAATAATAATATATATTAGTATATATTAATAATATTATATA
Source organism: Trachelipus rathkii (assembly GCA_015478945.1). Taxonomy (NCBI): domain Eukaryota; kingdom Metazoa; phylum Arthropoda; class Malacostraca; order Isopoda; family Trachelipodidae; genus Trachelipus; species Trachelipus rathkii. The sequence goes on from JABUQX010082076.1 coordinate 19,911, forward strand.
GATGAGTATTATAATATATATTATATTAAATTACATTATATATTATAGTATGCTTGGGTAATGGTTTGGTGGCAAAGGAAGGAATAGGTCTTTTGGGGAATGAGGTCATTAGTGTGGATGAGGTAATTGGTAGAGTGAAAAAGTTGAATACGAATTAGTAATCTGTAGGATATAGATGAAATGTACTGGTGATGATCAAGGAACGGAGGCGAGATGGTGATTGAGTAAGATTTGGAGTTGGTAACAAATCGTATTATTTGAAGAATAATAGTTATCCAGGGATTGGAAGGAGAAGCAGTAATTACCCTTATATAAGGGTAAAGGGGAAAAGATAACTATGAATTATAGGGAATTAGTTTATATGAGTGTTGTAGGAAGATTTATGCAAGTATTCTTTGGTGAAAGGTTACTTGTGAGGTGACTATGGTGAAGAACAAGGTCGTTAGATGTGGTAGAGGACGTGTGGATTAAATACAGGCGTATGATAGGCATAATAGGGAAGCTCTTTGGCAGGTGTTAGGGATATATGGTGTTGGTGATAGGCCTCTGAATGGAATGAAAGTATGTGTGAAGATAGTAAAGCGTATGTGTATGTAAGAAAGAATGAAGTTGAAAGTGATTTGGTATAATATTAATAGCGGAGTGGGCCAGGGATGTGTTATGAATATCGAAGAATGAGGAAGGAGAGTAGGAGAGTCATCCTACCTTTATCAGATTGGCGGATATTTGGTTGTTGTAGTGAACTGCCTGAAGAGAGTCTTGGAGATTTGGTAGATATGCAGTGAGGTGTATAGAGTGGCAAGGTCGAGCTAGAGTAGAGAATATGACGAGGTTATCGAAGTAAGCGTAAGATAAGGAGTACTAGAGTAGTAGTTGTGGAGTAGCGAGAGCAGATCACCAGAGCCAAGGTGTGAATAACGACTATGAAGAGTGTCTGAGTATTGACGATATTAAGATCAGACGGTATAATATGTGCTGGGTGATTTAATGAGTATATCAATGATGGACGGATTAATGAGGATGACGGCAGGTGGTATAGTTGTAAGAAGTACAAATGTATCGTTGATGAGTTAGAGGTGTAACTAAGATAACCGGTTGTACTGGTGCAAATTAAATATTACTCTTGATAGGAGAACTATGTTAAAGATGGACTAAGGTCTTGAGTTTAGCTATGTAAGGGACTTTACATGATGAAGTAATTATTGTATTTACTCCATTATTATAGTATAGTATATTAATATTATATATTATATATATAATTATATATACATAGTAGATATTCAGATATTGATATCATAAGTATATTATATATATGTTGTCATTAATGAGATTAGTAGGTAGAACTCATGTGAGAGTCTGGTAATAAAGAAAGTGTATATATCTAACGTATAGTATCATAAAGTTACATAATGTTGTGAGTAAAGTTGGACAATATTACTATTAAGGTGAGCGTGTTTAGGTTGTAGAGAAAATAATGAGATTAAATAACTATTAAGGTGAGATGGAACGCAGAGGAGAGATTGATCTAGTGGTTTATTAGATAAGATAAGAAGATAACATGAGTATAATAAATATATGAAAAGTATTTGAGATGAGAGTTTGGTCTCAATGTTAGAAATGGTAGATGGATATAAACAATATTCAGTATTGGTAATAAGTTATATTAATATCAGTGAGATATATATATAAGTGGTGAGTGGGTGGGTATTAAGTCGACCAGTTGGGTAATACCTCATAGTGAGTGAGAAGGAAATTAGATGATAATTGTATGATCAGTATATTAAGGATATTAGTCCTGAAGGTGAAGAGAATAAGTGAGTGTTGGCCAGAGGTCAGAGATAAGACTGGATTATGCTAATAGGAGTGGATATGAGCGGTATTTATTTGTGAGGGGGTGAGAGTATTAAATGGTTTGTTGAGATCATTAACTCACTGGACCGGTGAATGAATCCAGTAAACATTAGACGTTACGAGCATCACTCACCCGTGAACCCTATTGATTGAGGATACTTTCATGGTAACTGAGTGAGTGAGCGACTAGTATATTATTATATATTATTATAGATAAGTTTATTATTACTTATCACTAGGAGGTAATATCTTTAATTTCTTGCTAACTGATTCTTTTACACGTTTTATTATTATTTTTTTTATTTATTTTTTATTTATTATTTATTAATTATTGATTATATATATACTTAATAACTATATATATAATTGCGTATCTGATTCTTATACTGCTAATATTTTTTATATGTATTTCCAGTGCGATGTATATAATATTAGTAACGCTCATACCCTAATACCCTCATGACTGTAGGGATAATAAGTGAAGGTGGGTTGATTGAGTTAGCTTATGAATGCTGCTTATATATTATAGTACTAGCTGCTGCTTGCACTGATGGGATGATAGCATGCTCACTTAGATTTGAATGGCTCCTAGAATGATTAATGATGATATATATAGATTAGATGAATATGAATGATGATTATAGATGATGAATGATTATGAAAGAAGATGTATGATGTAGATATATAATATATGAGATTTATATATATATTTATATAGTTATTAAATATTAGATATATTTAATACATTAATACATTATAATATATTAATAAGTACTATATAATATATATAATTATATATCATATATAGAATTTATAATATATATTATTAATATATATGTATAATATATAATATAAGTATTATTATAATATATATATATAATTAATAAAGTAGAGTGATGATATTATATATTATTAAACTGAATATATAGTATAAATATATAATAATATAATAAGTTAATTAATATATATAGTAATAATAATAATATAGGCTATATAATATGTCGTACTGGGATAGCTTAGTCGGAATAACGGTATAAAACCACCTTCTCATATTTGTATATTTAGTATTTTGAGATTGCAAGTTACCTACCTATCAATATTAATCTAAGTATTTAATATCATATCTGGCGGTGTGAAAAAAATTCTGAAATTATGATTGAGGAGAATTGAATAGTGTATATAAGAGATATTGATATAAATACACATATCATAATTTATATGATGAGTTTTACGTGAGTATGTCTGAATATTATATCAAAGTTTTTTGAGTAAATATTTTATATTAATAATTCATTATAATTACAATTTCGACGCCTACTACTGTAATATGTTGTTTAACTGGCATTAAGCAAGTGATATGGCTCTATCACTTATAGGAGTATACGGATTTATAAATCATGAAGTGCCACAAGGATTTAAATATATACTATTCTCTGAGCATTAACTCACCGATTGAGAGAGAGCGTATCGTGATATAAAATCAGTAATTATTTTAATAAAATGATATGAGAAGAAGAGAAACTTTGACCAAATAATAAGTATAAGTATAATAATTAATAGATTAATTTATAATGATTGAAATGGAGAGACGAACAATATCTTACCTTGCACAATCTGTATTGATCCGAAGAGAAATTTTAGAGAAAGTTGATTGCGTAATTTTTCTATGAGGGTAGGAAAAAAGTCGTAGTATGCGTCATTCTATGCTTCGAAGTTTAGATAAACAATGTAAGTACTTATTCACTTAGTCACATGCATATATATGAATATGATAGAAAACTAATAAGATTATATAAGACAGGAGAGGGGAGAGAAGTATATTATAAATGATCTTTACGAGATTATCATCTTATAGAGTATACGAATAATATGTATAGACCCAATACGCTTTTCTTTATACATTTTCTTCGGTTATGCAGTTACTTACTTGAGAGTCGACCCAAACTCATAGCAGATGTAATAATAAAGTAAGGAGACTAAGATAAATAACGTAGAGTGATGAATATGATATGGAAAAATGAGTAAATATAATCAAACCTTCCCCAGTCATTCATATAAGACGTACACTTCAACAAATATGTCTGGATATCTGGTGTTGATCGACGCACAATGACAAGGTCTGCTGATAGAGAGAAGAGTAGCAGGATCATATGCAAGTTCTGACAACTAAAAGAATGAATAGAAAGGAGGATATATGTGAAATATCTTAACATAGCAGCAAGAGCCGATCGACATACAAATATCGAAGCTATACATATATAATATATAATAATTGATAAGAATAGTACATATTCATTGACAATCCGAGTGTACGTCTGAATATATTAGTTACGATATTAATAGGTTAATTGGTAGGTCGATATAAATCGAAGATTTATATTCAGATTCTAGATGAAAGTAAATGAAAATATTTATACTTCATTTGACCTACGGTATGATAAGTGTTATTCTCCTGGATACTTCTCACTAATTCTTATCTTACACATACCGGCGCGAGGGACTACTGAGCGAAACCATTGCAATATTTATGTACTATAGCGGCACATGGAATACGCAGCATCAGAGCCAACACCAATGCAGATGTCAACTCTCTAACAATATGGTGATAGAGATAATAAAGTATAAATAAATGCAAACATATTTATATATATATTATTGAGATAGTGAAATTGTTTGTTTTAATACCAAAAGTCTGAGAGATATGGGAACGTCTGAGCATTAGATATGATTTAGAGAAGACAGACTCTGTCGACTTCTACAAATGCCCTCAATAGTTTCGCATATATATATATCAAATATTAATTTAATTCTATATTGGTATTTATTAAGTTTTATTAGTTCTCCCATTGTGTGTCTATATATACATAGTACATTTTCCATGGTGATATTACAAATTATAGTATAAGGTAAGTGTGGATGATTAAAATTATCATATGAGCTGATATATTGCCCATTCTAACTATCGATAGTTTATTATAGTATCACTGGATGTGCGGTACATTCAGTTGTTATCACTTTGCTTAATTACCTCTATTAGTATATAGCTTTAATATACATCTAAACCAAGCTGCCAATTATTAATAGGGCTGGTTTTGTTATGGTGAACGTCACTAATATATTATATTAGGAGGAGCACTTAATAAGATTAAGTTAACATCGACGCTATCATTTAAAACACAGCGATCTTTAATGAGCAGAGTTAAACGGTACTAGAGGATTACGTGAAACATGTGATAAGAGAGTGATATAACAACTAGGATTGTATTATTCACTATCACCTCAGAATTAATAATGGAATAATATAAAATACGGCAGAACGCGAATCGGTTGTCGGAATGTGTTGATGAATATAAATGTTGTGTAAGGAGCGGGAGAATTAGCAATTGACATTTGAGCTGTTTATGTGAAGCAGTTGTTTCTCACATTAACCAGGAGAGGGAGTGTCAGTCTCTTTTGAGGAGCCACACGGATCCCTCATCTTTTTCACTGGTAATGTTCAGAACTTGGGCAGATTCTTCGCGTGATAGCTAGTTAGCTAAAATGAATTTGGAGTCAGCGCCACGCGGAGATTACTGATCCAGAGACATTCACAGAATGTTCAGGTAAGAAACGGAGGCCTGGTGTATATTAGATAGATTGAAATTAGTAGATTGCTTAGGTGAAGGTAAAGATATTATCTACAATATTAAGTAAATATTTATGGAATATGTGAAGGGTATCATGATTTAACCTACTGTTATGTAGATGCTTAAATTCACTTATACACGAGTAAATTACCGTAAAAGCGATATATTACATCTCCATGCCAGAGAAGCCTATCCACAGTCAGTGCCGCGATATTGAGGCAGTCTTACTATTATGTTATTAATGTTTTTGTTTGGGTTATTCTTTACATTATGCTTCACTATCATTATGAAATATCCATTCATGAATTATACTAAAGAAATTTATTCTATTTTAAGTCATTTACCTAACCGAGTTTAAGCTAATAGTTGGCCCATTGTCCTGAGTAATACAGTAAAATCTACAATTCCAATGTTTGATTGATAATATACGACACATGAATAAGATTTGATTAAAATGATTTATGAGAGGACATATCAGGTAATAGGTCTAAATGAACTGCACGTATATATTTCAAAGCAAGTATTTAAAAATTATAATATAATAACTATATTTCTCTTTTCTATTACATTTTGCCGTTTATTATTTCTTCAAATTTAATGAGAGGATAACAATCAAGCTCTTCCGAGGTTTTCTGGTGCTTTATTACATTTTGTCATAGCAAAAATCCATAATTTGAGCAAATTCGCTTGTGTTATTATTTTACTTGGTGTAAAATATTTGGATATTATAATTTTTGAAAAGTTTGAAAATTTAGTATATATTATTATTTATTTTATATTTCAAATATTATTAGACTACGAATATTGCATGTTTTATTGACATGTATTTTGAGTTCGTGCATTTAAATTATTATTGATTACTATATAATTATCACCCTTTCAAATTATTTACAGCTCATAATTTATGGATGTATGTTTTGAATGTCCCAATTATGCAACAGCTCGTGCAAAGACGTGCGTGCCATAGCTCAATGCCGCAGAACGGCGAAAATGCGATTTTAAAATTAGTACACCTTTAGCAAGGCCAAAATAAAAGATCTCAGGATAACAGCTGATTTACGTAAGTATCATCATGAGTCAGATTCACGATTTTAGCTATTCTACAAACTATAAAATATCTACGCTCCAATCATGACTAAGAAACCACTCCTGTTCAGTCATATAATAAAAAAATTTATGTAATATATTATAATCTTTAAACCCAATATCTGAGATAACTATATTTATCTAGAAGTGACGATTTTATAAAATGCTATTGTATTATCTTTTTACATAAATTCAGATTATTTTTTTGACTTAATTATTTTGTAACCATATTGCTTTACTTTCTTAAGAATATGAGATATTTTATTTTGCTATTTTTAGTTTGTCAAATATGTAAATTGAAGCACGTATGCTTGTTACTTCTAGTGTAACATTATTGTTACAAACTGAAAAATTATATTAAAATATCCCCAAAATATTAGATTAATCATAACTGAATCATTTTTTTAATACAATATTAAGTAATTATTAATTAATATGTGTTTACTGATATTTAGTCATTTATTTATTTTTCTCTCTGATAAACATTTTAATTCATGCTTGGGCCATTGATATCGCTATTATATCTAATTGAATAGTTAATAATAATGGTCCTCATTTATTTCCATTATTTATTTTGAAATAATTTATTGGAAAATTATTAATTTATCCCTAAAAGGGAAATTCCCTAAGTTTATACTTAATCTGCTTCACGGATTTTGTGAGGTCTTATAATACTATAAGATGGAATTAAATCCGGTTGAACTAAATTACTTTAATATTTCCGATTAGTATTTATTTCAACTTTCGAATAGTATTTATTTCAACTTTCGATTATTATTTATTTCAACTTTCGAATAGTATTTATTTAAACTTTCGAATAGTATTTATTTCAACTTTCTAATAATATTTATTTCAACATTCGAATAATCGAATACTATTTAATTCAACTTTCGTTTGGCGATTATTTAAATTACACGGCGGGATAAGATATTAAAGAGGTTAATCTATCATATTTTAAATATGTCCAAAATATATATTACTGCCATAGCATACAAGAAGTAGACAAAGTTTATATTATTAAAATTAGTATTAGAAAGAAACATTTTTTTTATATCGATAATAATTATATGAATTTATATTAAACATTCGAATACCATTATAATCAATATTAATAACATTAAATACCATTAAACTCGTTCCTTTTCTGCATTTACAATAATTAATATATTTAAAGTAGTCATAATGAGTAATCACAATGAACATCCCGATGAACACACAAAGCTATCGTATTAAATGGAAAGCTTTCCTCTGAATTGACTAAAGAAATCACAACCATTCGTCTAGCATTCCGCGGATAGGCAATATATTATCGATATTCTTGTGCAGACACTTATGCTCGGCGAGAAACTTCACATTCTCATATTACATCATTAGAGTCTGAAAATTCTAGCACAAGTTTATTGTCACACTCAATCAGAAGCCTTAACCTCTTAATATACATTTAATATATTATAGTATACTATATATTATATGAGGTCAATAAAATAATGAATCAGGAGGGATCAATTAATAACACTATTGGAGATATATATTTAGGTGAACAAATTGGCGACTCATCTTCATACAACCAACAAGGGCGGAGTGAGAGGATTACTTAACCGCGAGTTAGAGAAAATTATTTGGTCCAGGAGATTTAATGCCGGAAGGTTTTATTTATGTGTTAAGTGATTCTCGCGTGATCCTGTATTTTATGGTTCACCTGGTAACTTATATGAAGTGTGGGTAGGCTTCTGAGTGTTTAGGGGATCTTAAAGAGCGTGTGTGACAATTCAGACACTTCACGAATGGTTGATGAAGAAAAGGTTTAAATTTCCCGAATATTTCTGCCAACCACAATATTGACAAATAAAAAGAGTAGCATCTTTGTCTTAATTTAATAACAAGCTTTCATTTATCGATTTGTTTTCTAGATATATTAGAGATATACAAACTGACTATTATTACCATATATAATTTGTGATAGTCGTTCATAGCATTTTCTCTCGGACTTTCGGCTTTTTGAGTCAATAGCACTCACTTGTTACTTTAATTCACTGAATGTAAATCCATAATACTATTAATTATTTATTATCTAGAAGCAAAAGTATGCTTCACTTACTTTAAAAAATAGAACTTTGCCCACTCTTGAGCTATTGGCAGTAATAATTTATGGACATTTAAATTTAGCATGAAACCTCAAATTACTTCATACTTTTACAATTTAATATAATTTAAAGAATTAAACACTATATGATCTGAATTACTCAAATAATATTGAGCTTTTGGCTTTCTATCTCCTAAAGTTATTCAAACTAACACAAATACCTCTGGTCATTTACTCAAGGCAATAAAATACGCGCTTGAAGCTGACTCAGTGATTATTATTAAAAAAAAAATCGGAAATATTGAAATACAGAGACCATTTTTACGTATCCAACCGATATATTCTCTCTATATAAAAGACCATGGTCCACTATTACTATCTCGGCAGATTTAGTAACGTGTAAGAATAAATAGTCAAATTTAATTAACTATGTTGCCATATTTAACTACATTATAAATATATTTCAATATAATTGAGGAAAAGTGGACCTATCTTGGCTTTATTCAATATATATGAATAAAAAACCAATACATCAGTTAATGAATATTATAAATAAATGTTATATTATCAGTAGAAATAAAATGCTAATCGATATCAATACATACTCGTAATCACAATAATTTGATAATATTAAAAATGATTCGAGTTAGAACCTATTTTGGATATTAATAAATTTTAAAGTTTGCGTTTTATTTTAAACATATTGAGACAAAATACAGAAAACAAATTATATTTTTTTAATAAATTAATTCAAAACTATTTAAATGAAAAATATAATTAAAAGTATTTAATCCATCTTAGAAGTAAAGAATATTGGTATAATTAAATTAATACAAATGCAAACAATTATAATTTAGTTTGAAAAAGAAATAGAACAATCTCATATTAGATAATTGGCAATAATGAGACAATAAAAAATGGATACAGAATTAAAGTTTAGACCGAGATAGATAATATGAGATATATATAAATTTAATATAGTGTAAGAAGATATGATATATTGGTGTATTGTTAATTATGAGAGAAGCCGGAGAGAGGTAGAAGAATGGGAGTTGGATCTTATTTAAACGGTCAAGGTATAGCTCTACTCGCATTTTAGGTTGGGCCTATGGATTTATTCATGAGATTATTGTAACTCGAACTTCATTTTGGCTTAGTTAAAATAACACCATCTCCACAAGAGAGCTACATTGTTGTCTAGGATTGTTCGAAATGCTTCTTGACTAGAGAACAAGCGATGTGTAGGTGATTGGGAATTCAAACACTACATGTTAAAAGTATTTACGTTGAGAAGGAGTGTTTAGGGGATATAAGATTGTCCACGCACCGAATGAGTCCAGCGAATCATATGAAGAAAGGTTATATTCAGTGTAGTATAATTTGCAAAAATATTATAAATTTTCATTATCATTCTTTATCAATTAATTCACTATGAATTTACAATAAAAGCACAATCAAGCTTCAAATAGGATTTTATCAGACTTAATTTAATTATTAAGCACATACTGGATATTGATATTCACCTCTCTATTTTGGATAAAGTACAGCTCTGTAGAAATACAGAAAATGTATATCTATTATATTTTAATAATATCTTGTCTATGAATTATATATACGTAGCGTCATTTAAGTTACCTATTACACTGATTTAATATATGTCACTCTCAATTAATTTTTATCATTCTTTTATCATGTCATTTCTATAAAATCACGTATTTATGGAATTGTTAAGTATATTCTGTATTTCACTAGAAATATGACCGATTACTTTTGCTCTCGGTTAAAGTGCATGATAGAAAAAATGTTCTTTAATTGCAGAGGTGAATTTCTCTAAAAGAGACATTGGAACTCACGCAATGCGACACAGTGTACTTAATGGATCTTATTGCTCATAAGGACTGGCCGATCGTGTACCGGCTGCAGCACCGCTTGGAACATGGCTTTGCTGTCCTGGGAGTATTGAAGTGCTATATACCTGAAGAATTGCATGTCAACAAAACAGTAGTGGTCGTTCTTTTACTCATTTGAATAGTCATATGGGGTTTATTTATTTATATGATTTCTTACTGGTGTGCAGAGGTTCTTAATAGGACATATCAATACCCAGAATCTCTTCAAGGCCGTCTTGAACTATGTTTGTGTTCGCATGTGCCTCGGTCTGTGATTCTTTAGTTAATGCGTTATTCTGACTCAAATCATTTTTTGAAACTACATGAAAGGTGCTGTTCAATAACAGTGAAACACACGAGATAAGGAATTGGCGCGGATGTACCCGTTCGTCGTGGGAAGCCGAAGAACTGCCTTGCGCGAGTTATAACAGGCTCAAAATCGACTCATTCTCTTTGCTTTATTTTCTAATCCACATTTGTAGATTCTATCTTTCAGGAGCTGAGTCTCTATTATGTTTGGATATTACGCAACAATTATTCTTATAATCATTTTACGGTGATGTTTATTATTGGTCTATGATATGTTAATATTATCAAGACCGAGATTGGGATATACCTGCTTATTTAAGTGTGGTTGTGATTATGATCGCTATTATTGACAGTAAAATTATCCGCAGCCACCCAACAATATAAGCTTCTTGCACTTACACACCAGATCATTGTTAGTTCAACCGCATGGTTGGTGTGTAAATGAGAGTTATGAATTCAATATGCTAATTACCATTGGTGCATTCGTTACACTTGTAGCGTCTCGTACCGAGAGAACAATGACTTCAAAACTCAGTGGTGAATTTGCTAATTATACCTAATTACGCTTCTAATCATCAATATGTATCCAACAAGAAGTGTCTGTAACCAACAAGGATTGGTGTACGACGAAACTACGTACCAAACCCCATAGAATATACGTCATATACCATCTGTAAAGATGTTGCGCGTTTGAGGAAAGTTCCTCAATTTTCAGATCAAGCGGCTATTATTACGGCTCGCGCTGTAGAGAAAAGCAAAGACGTTTTTTTGTTGTCTCTTTGTCTGTATATTTCTATTCTAAGTTTATTAGACGATCTTCTGCGATATTGTTTGGCGAGCATAGCGTACCTGTCACTATTCGCATTGATAAAGGCTATTGTACGACGCACGCAGTCCGCGCCAGAGAAATCCGAAATGTCGACAATAAGTTAAGAGAATTAATAACACGATACAGACGCTTATGGCATACATAATTATAATCTATATTAATGCTATTTAATTCTTCTTTTAAATTATTTATCTATTTTATAATTGCAAAATCAATATCAGATGTAGGTATTCATTCATTTTAATTTAGGCAAGTATTAGAGACTTGTATCTAACGGAAATAATCCAGCCCGATATATATCAGTTTCACAACACCATCTTAACCAATAAGTATTATTTATCTTCGATAAGGGCTGCATTCTATGGTGAAGCTCAAGAGTAATAATTTCAAATAAACGTCTCTTATTATTTAGTAAGTTAATGTTTGAGAATAGACTGTTGCTATTCAATAATTATATAGTTAGTGCCAACAAGAACTAATATTTTATATCTGAAAAATGAGATTTAAGTATATTCATTTTATTATTTTAAAATATTTACTATATCCTTTATTACATGTGAGTTTGAGGTCCAGCTTAAAAGAAGAAATCCGAAAGAGAAAGGTTATATTGAAAAGCGGTAATGTAAAAAAAGAAAGTGAGAAACCGAGAAAGACAAGCGGTTTAATTAAATAATTTATTAATTCCGATCTTTATGCATACCTTACGTTATCAATACAAACTAAGCATGTGACTAAGGAAAGTCTTTCATAAGACTAAACTTCGAAAGGGCTATAGAGAAGTATTACGCAACTACGACTTTTGCCCACATAAGGAAGATAAGAACATCTTTTGGTAAAGCCAAACAGATTTTGTGAGAGAACCTTACCATATCAAGTATCGATGCGAATAATATGTGTATTTTCGTTTCAATATATAACTAACATGGACATTGAGAACCTAATATATAAATGGTTGGCCAATTCATTAACTCTTTATAATAAGTACAAAGCTATATTCATATAGTTCATATTATCTATGACTTACTCTATGGTCTCTTATGTTCACCGCGCTAGTACTCACACTGGAGTACTAAATGGTCATTTATCATTGCATAACACATCCGAGCTAAATCTATATACAGTTTAACTAAACGACATACGTTTATAAGCCGTCTCTTTATAATGGAATGTAAATATTACAATATAATACTCTTATTTGCTTAATAATAAATAATATATAAAATTCTAATATCGAATATATACATTGTTTTGCAACATAGTATGACTTATCTCAAAAATATATCGCTCCTCAGAAGAACATTGTGTATAGCTGTCTTATCTAAGTTGGATCTATATAATTAATCTAAAATAATATTATATATATATATATAATTATATATATATTATATATATATAATTAATATTATACTATATAATATTAAATATTAAATTAATAAATTATATATATATATATATAATAATTTAAATATATATATATATAATATTATATATTATATTATAATAGTATATATATATATATTATATATATATTTATATTATATATATATATATATAAATTAATATGTTTTATAAATATATAATAAATTATATTTTATATAAATTAAAATATGGCTTTATACAAGTACATGTAATATTTTGTATTAATAAACTGGAGGTGACTGTGGGATACCTGTTAAGGTCCTAGCTACAACTAGTAAAGTATATTAGTAGGTGAATAAGATTCTACAAGTAATAATGAATATCAAAAATAATATCGCTACGTAGAGAAGAACATTGATGTAAGTGCTTAAACTGAACTTGATTCATTGTTGTTCTGAGGTGGCGATATGAAGTTATTTTTGATGGAGACCATGAATAAAATAATCAAACTCAAAATAAAAAAGAAAGAAACCAAAGCAAAATATCTTCAGTGATTAATAATAATTTAAATAGTATTTATTGTTAATTATCATATTTAAATCTAAGAATAGAACAGGCTCTCAACTAGAAAAGCTACATTTTTATTTAAATTATTATTATGAATAAAACTATGCTAGTTAATGTAAAATGTAAGATCAATATAACTTAATCTCATTTATGTATATATAATAAAAAACTTAGATAATATGCTTTTCGCTAAGTATTTACACATTTAGATAAGAATGAAGAGAAAATAACTTAATTCTCATCGCATAATAGCAAGGTGGATGAAAATACCTCTCTACTATATTCAGTGTGAGTTATCTTATTATTCGTATATAGATATAGTGTAACGATAGGTGATATGATAAATATTCGGTTATGAAAGCAATCTACATGTAAAAATATCTTACAGAATGAATTACCTTATATACCTTAATGGAATTTTGATAAAATAAAATTAAAATAAATAATAATATATCTTATCCTATATTATATATATAAATATATATAAGGATATATATAGTATATACTGATATATTTCAAATATATACTATAGAAAATATCTCAACATGCGACACCACCTTTAACATACTCTTATACAGACTATATGTACGAAAACAAGTATATATAGTGTATAAATTATTAATATATATTTATTATAATATTTATATATTATAATAATATTAATTAATATAGTATAATATATAGTTTTATTATAGTATATATTTATATAATATTTAATATATATTATATACTATATAATTATTATAGTGGTTATTATGTATATAAGAGGAGAGAGTTTCAGTATTTATTTAAAATATAAATTACTCTTATATAACTATTATATATATATATATTTATGATGTATATATAGCAGGTCTGAAAGTTGGATTATATACACAAACCATAAGCCTTTCAATGTTATATAGGCATAAATATAGTATTAAAGAATATTATATAGGGTAGTTATAATAAGTAGTGATATATAATTATATACTCTACAGTGTAGTACGATATAGATCATATCATTAAATAACCGTTATATATATATAAGTGAGTTAAAAAAAATGAATAATATATATATTTCTGCCAATATATATAATTATAAATATATATATATATTATATATATATATATATATATATATGATGTTAAGATTATATTATATATATAATATATTAATTTATTAATTAAATATAATTATACTATATTAACTTAATACTTGCTTTTACATTATAGTATCTACTATAGTAAGTATAATATTTTATATTAATATATATATAATTAAATATATAAAATAATATAATATATATATTATATATATTAATTATATATATATTATAGTATATATATATAATAGTTAAATATATATATATAATATATATAATATAGCTAATTAGGCAAACATCTGGAGGTATATAATAGCGGTATAGGATATGTCTAAACATGCCAATGTACTACTATTATAATATAAAATATATTATGATATTTATTTATATTATTAATAATAATATATTATACTTATTATTATTATATTACTATATATTATATATTATATATATATATAATATCTATATATATATATACGTATATATATCTGTTAATATATGATATATATATATATATAGTATATATATATATAATATATCATATGATATATACTATATATATATATATATATATATATTATATTTTATATATATTATATAATATATCTATATAAATATATATATATATATATATATATAGTATATATAATAGTATATATATATTAATAGTATATATATATTATATATAATATATATTATAGTATATAAATATATATATACTATATATATATACTTATATATATATATATATTATTATGGTTATATAGTATATATATAGAATATATATATATATAGTATATAATATATTTATATTTATAAATTTTTTTTATTCGTCATATAATATATATATCTATATATATATATATAGTATATATATATATATATATATATATATATATATATAATATATAATATATATATATATTTACATTATATATATATATATATTATATAATATTATATATATATTTATGAATATATAATATATATATATATATATTTATAATAGTATATTATATATTAATAATAGTAATACTATATATATATAATTCTCAATAAGAATTACCATTTAGTTTTATGAAGGTGGGTTCAGTTTCTTTTGGTGTTATGTGAAACTGAGGTGATTCACAAATATTTCTTGTTGACCGTCTGTGCTGAGATCTCGATGACCATGTTAGTACAGATAAAGCAAGACCTGTAATTGGAGCGCTCAATTACTATTGCCGTAAATGCGTTTTCAGACCGCCTTAACTGTCCGAAAAGGTTCTTTCTACTGTGCGGTGGATACAGGCAACACTGCTAAAATATTCAGGAGAAGTATCAATGTTAGGGAAACCTCCCTCTTGTCACACTTTATCCAAAGCTCCGATCGCAATTTCTGGTTTTTCATTTTTCTAACAGCCATTTACGCTGCCTGAGACACCACCTCTCCTTTTAGTGTTTCCTCGTGAGGGTCTGAAAGGTCGTCTTTAAAAAAGAGGATGTTTTTTTCAATATGCTTATAAGGTACATTGCACTTTCTGGTAAAATATACTGAAGTGAATGATAGTGGTTTCATGCGAGAGAAATCGATCAGTCAAGGAAGAAATCAAATCAATAAACGGAATAAAACATAGATGCGGTAATAATTCGGGATCTGATGTAGGCACTTACAACGATGTTTTTGGAATTGTTTTATTTCAATATCTAAGCTGTCGCAGACATTTTTAGCTTGTGTGAATATGGTTTAAAACTCCGTGTGTATGCATTTTGTCTATCTTTTTGAAGAAGTTGAATAATGTCTTTCACTAAGTTTATTGCAACTGACCAAGTGTGCCCCAAATGGACCACTGTAATTGTTTTTGCACAAGGTGGGTAAGGTTATTCCAAAGAAAATTTACTAAAAACGTGTAATGATTATTATAAATTTTCAAATTACTTATTAAATTTAACAACAGAAGTAAGCTTTCGTGATAATTCACCAGGCCTTTCTTTTATTTCTTCCAATGACGCAAAGTATTGGCTCAAGAGTCTCTTTTAAAAAGGAAAACCGCTTCATGCGGTTCACACCATCTGGTCTCGCTATCTTTTTGATCCTTCTTTGTTTATTTTGGATACTAGAAATCTCTTTTATTTTTTATCTTCCAAGAAGTTTGTGCGCTTCGGACTCGATCGGAAAAAAAGGGCATATTTCAGAGATGAATCCTAAGGACGTGTTTGATTGCCTGAATTTTGAAGAATCTGAGACGACATAGATTTTAAACAATTGTGCTTACACAATGTGTTGTATAAGCTTCTAGGGAAACTTATTCACGAATAACAGATTGCACCTCTCGAAATTCGTCTCTCATGGAAAGAGGCTCCATCATATACTTGGCCTCTCAAATTTTCGAGTTTAAAACCAAGATAGCCAAGTGTCTCTCCAAAATGACATTTGCCAATGCTTTCCCTGAGACATCATAAACCGGAACAAATGATAAAAGAAAATCCTCTCTTAAAGAAAAGGAGTATCACCTCCAATCACCACCAATCGCGTACCTTACAAAAAGTGAAAAACTGTTCTGTTTTGGGAAATATCCTTTGTTTCATCAGGTAATACTGAAAAAAATGTTTTCTAACTTAAGTTTCTACTATTTTCCTTTGGATAAGCTGACTAAATGTACTGTATGATTTCATTCTGTATCTTCCGGACTCGTATACATTGAATTTTTGGGACGATAGAAGTAAGTAGTTCTCAAACCTTGGTGACCTCCATTTGCTCCGAAACCTAAGAAGGCCTTCTAAAAATTTGGTCCATTTCAGCTGGAGCTGATAATTCAATCGTCCAGAGTCACTTGAGCCCCTTAATACAAGATCTTTGTGGCCACATTATAGGTTAATTAGTTTCAGTTATTGGTTAATTAGCTTTGCACTCTCCATTTTTCCTCACATTTTTCTTATAATAGTCAGAGGTGTTGCAGTTGTTTGTCTATGCTTTCGATTTTTTCTGAATAAGAGCTTCCAATATTATCTTCGGGCTGTAACTGCAGCTATCGTGTATTTCAGTTTGTTTCGTGTTTTCTGAAGCAATTGTAAACGCTTTCTTTTAAGTGTTCGGTATGGCTTACCTTACAAATGTCCTCCAATCTTATCATGACTTCCTTTGCCAAGTCTTCCTGGATGTTAAAAAACAATACACCATGTAACAATACTACTCCTTTTCTTTTTTCGAGTAAGCGAGTCCATCAGTGGAAATTTTGTAAGCCACTTCGAACTGAAAAGTCTGGTGAATTTTAGGGTTTTTTAGTAAAATAAATTATTTTGTGATTTTTTGTGGGCCTCTTATAATATATAGTATATTATTATATAGCATTTATATATTATTGATATAGATAATGATATCTTATATATTATATATCTATAGTATATATATGATATGATATATATATATATATATATATAATTGTATATAATAATTAGTATATATAGTATATATAATATATAATTATATATTATATATATATATATATACTATATATATATATATATGATATATATCATATTATATATATAGTATATATAATATATAAGTAGCCTATAGTATATATAATATATATACTATATATATTATTATATATATATATAGTATAATATATATATATATATATATATATATCTATATCTATACTATATATATTTAATAATATATATACACATTTAATATATACATATATATATATATATATATATAAAAAAATAACTATATAATTATATATATATATATATTATATATATTATTATTAAATTTAAATATATTTAATATTTATAATATATTATCATATTTTATAATACATATATATAATATATATATATATATATTAATATATATATATATATATATATAATATATATATATTATATAATCATATATATAATATAGTATATAATAGTAAGTATATATATATATATATATATATATAATTATATATATATATATAATATATAATATATATATTATATAGTATATATATATTATATATATTATATATATATTATATATATATATATATATTGATATATATATATGGCCTATATTGCCAGATTTGCCTCTATATATAATGTTCAACGTTTGGAGAATCTTTCTTTTGATTATAAAAAGAAGCGCTAGTAGCCTAGTTCTATTTTATTTATATATATTTTTATGTGTACATTTTTTAAAATTTTTAAAATTGAGATGTAAAGGAAAACTGCAACACTTCTAAGTAAAGTCCTAAAACACGTCACCGGTGAACACAGTCACAAGACTTACGGACGACATCTTCACTAATTGAAAATCGAACTGATTTGGAAAGGAAAGGGAATCCAATCACATGGAATTGACTCGGATCTCGGGAAACTCGGAAGAATACTCAATGCATCATGGTGTACGGCTATATGAAGTTTTTCAGAAGCTAAATAGTATTTGACAAATTTAAACAATCAATAGTTACAAAGATGCCTGTTATTTTTTCTTTTTATTTAAATGATTCGTTTCATTAAAAATGAATAATACTTTTATCGAAAATGTTTCAAATTTTAAATAAACAGCTTTAGCAAAGCATCTAAAATCAGTTAACTGAAAATGCTGGCTGGCATTCTTGGCAACACCGTTTAACAGCTCATACAGACCACGAATAATAATTAGAGTCACATGCGAAAACATGCTTGAAATTGAAAACCATTGTATATATATATATATATATATATATATATATATTATATATATATATATATTTGTAGTATATATATTTATATATAGTAGTATATATATATTATATATATAATAATAGTATATGATAATATTATAATATATATATATTATAGTATATATATATATATTATATATTATATAGTATAAGATATATATATATATATATATTTGTAGTTTGTTTTCTGCTGAAAAAATTGCACTGTCGATAATTTTGGGGGGGCTGCAGCCCCCTCAGCCCCCCCTGGCTACGCCCGTGTATCGCATACGTGAAAATCAGATTCAGATACAATTAACTTGTATCTATTTTGTTATATAATTTTATGTAGCAGCAATGAAAAAGTAATATGCTGATACTCTCAAAAATCCAAGGAGGTAGAATGAACACGTGTTAATGGTGGACCATATGTTAAGATGAAATCGTGAAGCGTAGAGTAAGGGAAAATGGTTGGGTTAAAAAGGCTAAGTTTAGGTTAGGAATTAGGATCGGGATCCTCAAGATCCGGATGCCGAATACGATTCTGATTATCTCGAACCCAGGTCACGTGGTTTTGATGAGGGCACATACATTAAAATCAGCTTCTTCAAGGCAATGTGAATACTTGATTGTTGTATAATTCAAAAGAATAATTTTATTGTTTTGCCATATATGACGTAAACGCTTAAAATTAGTGAAGTATTTTTATAATTATAAAAATTAAGGCCTGACATATGAACACTTTGAACACCGAATTTGTTTTAATGTGATATCCCTTGATACAGTGAACGATGAATATTCCATGTCATTATAGGAAATAAGAGAAGATGACTTCATAGTGTTGCCATGATAACTGTTACATAAAAGCTGTCTATTGTCTGGAAATAGGGTGTGAACATGAATAAGTGTATGTAAGAAAGGTTTAGTGACGTCATAGAGTCAATTGTAAAGAAAATTCTGGTTATATTTCTCGATTTGGAATCATTGCGTTCTTCATGTTTATTATTGATAATCGACATGCCAAGAATAGGCTAAACAATTTGCAAATATTCGTATTATATTGGATTTTAAAGCGTAAGAATAAATATTGAAGTTCACAGCTAAGCGTCAGCTTCCTTGTTGAGATGGTGGCATGTTTAAAGTAATTAAAATATTTTTGATGTTTGCTGAGTGAGCAAACAATAATAATGTTTCATTTTGTTAGAGCGTTGTCATGACTATACGTTTCTTAGAGAACAGTGAAAAACATTGAACTGCAAGAAATGAAATCGTAAAATATTTAGAAAAACTAAGCGTCGCATATGTATGAGATACTTGATCGTGAGATGAAAGAAGCTGAAACATATAGTGTTGGTATGAGTGTGTGCTTGTGTTTTAGTGTTTGTATTGTAAAATTATTGAAGAAAAAATGAAATAAAAAATTAAGAAATAAAAATTTAAAATAAAAAGTAAAAAAGGAAAATTTATAATTTATAAACAAAAAAAAATTTACAATATAAAAATTAAAAGTGAAAAATAGAAATTTAAAATTAAAAATTAGAAATTGAAAATTGGAAAGAATAAAAACTATAAAAAAAAAAGGAAAAATGAAAATAAAAAAAATAAATTTTTAAATATTTAAAATGTTACATTTTAAAAACAAAACGTATTGCAAAATTTTTCGAAAAAGAAAAATTAAAAATTATTTTTAGCTTGTTACTTGTTGAAAAGTAAAATGAATATGAAAAATCTTAAAGAAAAATAGAAAAAATTGCAAGTTACAGATTAAAATGAAAATGGAATATATAATTTATTGAAGAAGAAAAATAGAAAATATAAAAATAAAAAATATATATAATACAAATATAAAACATAAAATGTAAAATTAAAAAATAGGATAAAAATAGAAAATAAAAGTAAAAAAATATGAAAGTTAAATCTTGTAACAAAAAAGTCTAAAGTCTAAAGTCTAAAATCAATATGTAATATAAAAAAAATGAATAATAGATTAAACGTTACTAGCATGAAAGTTCGTGAAGAAATGACATGAGCACCTGCTGTTGCTGATCCAGGATGACAGACAGAACACATGTTGATTACGGACCATGTGGTAAAAATAATGACGTGAAGCATAGTATACGGATAAATGATAGATCAAAAAAGGTAAGGTTAAAGCTGGAACCCCAGGTTCGGTTCCCCTGAAACTGGAGACCAAATCTGAATCTGAGCTTATAGGATCTGGATCGCGTTATCCTGGTGACGTTACAATACCTACGTTGAGATCCTGAGAGAGAAGCAGACGATGTTGTGAACTGAACGGGTAGTGACGTCATAATGTCATGACATCGACACAGGTGCAAAGAAACTGAGGATAAGTGGAAGGGTATTGAGAAAAAGAAGAGGACCATGATGTACTAATCTTTCCATGCTATCTTACTATGTTATCAGATTAAACGTGAAATTGCAGAAAGCAACTAAAATATGATTACTGGTGAGAAGTAGAGAATAACTGTAACCCTTTAGGGTGATAGTCAACATCTATGTATATTCCGTGCCAAAAAAAATAAAAAAATAAAAAAACGGGTAAAAAAAGTGAGAGGAAATCTATATGTCCATCATAAAAGCCTGAAATGGGTTTTTGTCAAGTATCGCTAAAAGTGTTTCGTCCCTCTCTTTGGCGCCTAAAATATAATTCACCCTCTTAAAACATCCTGCAACATTGCAAGGTTGCTTTTCAAGAGCTAAGAGGGTAGATGGTTAAAATGATAAAAGGGGAGCGCAAACCCATGGCGGAGTATAAAAGAGCTTGGGGAATTTCTTATAAAGGAAGGATTCTATATTTGAGTTTTGGGACCCAATTTGCCCACTAAAATTGGACATAATTCTTAAATTTCAGACATTTTAATAGGTAAAACGTAACCGATAGCTTTTTCTGACCTCTAAGACGTCATTTTCGGGTGTTTTTATGTGGTCTGTAGCATTTGGTTGTGACTAAGATATGAATTCAGAATAATTTTTTACATTTTCGTATCAACTTCTATTTTTTTCGAAATGAATTCAAACTTAAATATATACATAGATGGGTTATTACGCTAATAACATAGAATATTTTTTGATTTTTGAAAATTGTGCCCGCAACTAACAAAAAAAGTTTTTAGGTTTTGAAATTGATCTTGCTGAGACCATTTTATAAAATCAAAAATTCTATGTGCAGTTTGTGCGTAATAACCCATTATGTATAGTATCAATTTGAAGTCATCTCGAAAAAAATTGTAGACTTGATACGAAAAAAATGTACAAATTAGGTTTAAAAATGAACGCTGAATACAATGACTACAGACAATAAGAAAACACCGCGAAATGACGTTTCAGGGTCGAAAGATGCGGTGCTTTTCTAAAAAATTGTCTGAATTTAAGAATTTTTGTCATTGTTTAGGTGGGGGCTAATGGGGTCCAAATCTCATCTGGGATCCTCCCTTAAATAAGTGCCACGACTAAGCATTTTTAGTAAGTCACGAGGTATCTCAACTCAAGCTCTTTGTGTCAAGACTAAATAAAAGGTCAATAAAATTGTTAGAAATGGTAAAAATCATGTCCTTATCAATATGGTTCACAGTAGACCAACTAAGTAGTTCAAAAGGGTTATAAAAGGTCCAAACAGAGTGTATTTTCATTTTTCCTTCAATTTCTCTGGCCACCTGCGAAGTATGTGATTCGCCTCATGTGCTCCATCAAGGCTATCCCCAAATACAACTGTTCACTGCAATGGATGACTCACTTTTCTCTTGTTGAGACATTTACTTTAACATTTTTTTTGTTTCCTTAAAATATAATACTTAAATCGATTTGATATCATTCTGTAATTTCTTCAAAATTTTAATCATTGTAATTTATTCACAAATTCAATAAGAAACTTTACATATCATACATTTACTTTATTTACACAGAGAAATATTTACAGAAATACATAATAGTCATAACACGCTTTAAACTTTTGATATGATTCGAAACTTGCATAAATAATATATATTATATTATATAATTTAATATATTATATAATTATATATATATATAATATATATATATAGTATTATATATATATATATGATAATATATATTATATATATATTATATATTATACTATATATATATATATATATTTATATATTATATTATCTTATATATTATATATATAATATATATATATATATATATCTAGGAGGACATAAGAAATAAATGATTACTCAAATGCTGTGTTATTTAAAATCTTGACTTTTTTCATTTTTTTTTCTTTTGTTTGTTTGTTTGTCTTTGTCAGAATGTTTTAAATTGTTGACCAGGATTATGTTTAATATGATTTAAAACTTCATAGAAATAAAATTTTAGATAAGACTGATTATTGGTTTCAATTTACCAAAATATTGTCATTGTATCAACATAAACTCCTTAGTGTTTTCAGTTAAGGTGTCTTAGACCATAGACCCTCTTTAAGATTTTTTTGAACTAAGCTGGGTTAATAATTAAATTACTGCAGAGTTACCATTATATATATAATATATCTATCAGTCGTGAGTAGTAGGGTGAAAGGTTCGTAGATCCCCAAGCTCACAACGCTGAACGAGAGTTCTTATCAGTCGGTACGTTAGATAACTGATAACGGGTGCATGTTTAGTGATAACGGCGTAATAATGCGTCTCGTAATTATCATTTTTATTTTTATTTTTATTTTTTGGTGTGGTGCTCAAAATTGCGATTCCCATCCAACCCTGGTTCAGAGTAAACCATTTATCATATGTCTGAGTCTGAGCAGGAAACAAACTATAGATAACCTTATTTTCTGGATATTATTATTATTATTATTATTATTATTTATTATTTTTATTATTATTATTATTATTATTATTATTATTATTATTATTATTATTATTATTATTATTATTATTATTATTATTATTATTATTATTATTATTATATTATTATTTTTTTTATTATATTTTTATTATTTTTTTATATATTATTATTTTTTATTATTATTATTCTTATTATTTTATGTATTAATTATTATTATTAATTATTATTCATTATTATTCTTCTTCTTATTTTATTATTATTATTATTATTATTATTATCATTTAGTTTATTAGGATTAAGATTACTTTAGACTTTACCTCCGGCTCCGGGTTCGGCTCGGGTCTGCTCCGGTTCCGGCTCCGACTTGGACGCATTTTATCATTTATGATTTCATTATTATATTATTTATTATTATTATTATTATAGGATATTATTTTATTATTAATTATTAATTTTTTATTTATTATTAATATTATTATTGAATTCTTATTATTATTTTATTTTTATATATTATTATTATTATTGATTGTTTATTAATTATTTACATTACCAGCCCCCAAAACCTGTGATATTGACGTAGAAGGCTGAAATCGTTGATAGTCAGCCTTCTTTAGGATTATCTTAGGTGCACCCCGGGGGTGTAAAATGGAGCTGCGTGTATTCAGTGGGGTGTCTGGTCCTCTATACCTGAAATATTGTTGATATATGAATAGACGAAATTCTTGTTGCAGCCTTTCTTAGGATGTTATCTAGGTGTTACGTCGATGGTAAAATGACCGAGGGGACCCCATTTGGGGGGTGCTGACCCCAATACTGAATATATTGGACGTAGAGTGATTAAACGGTCGGTATAGTTCAACCTTCTGAGGACTGTATCTAGATGGGTCAGCCGTGGGTAAGAATGCGAAGGCACTCATTGGGGGTTGTCGGCCACCAACTGAAATATGATTAGAGTGTTATGAACTCGTGTACCGCTTTTTAGTGATTTTCTTAGATGCTCGTGGGTAAAGATGACGAGGGCAGCCTAATGGGTGTGCTGATCCATCCTTGAAATATTAACGTAGAGTGATGGACTGTAATACAGATTTTAGCATTATCTTTAGGTGTATTCAGAGGTAAATGATCGTAGAGGAGCCATTGGGGGTGCTGATCACCAACCTGAAATATTGACGTGAGTGTGAAACAGGTTGCAACTTCTGAGGATGTATTTAGATGGAGCAGGGTAAAATTGACGCGAGGGACCCTGATTTGGAATGCTGGCCCTCAAACTAGAAACTTGGAGTAGAACGATGCTCCTCTCAGTATCTACCTCATATAAGTTACCCTAGTGCAGAAGAGTAAAATACAGCGGCACCCAGAATGGGGTATCTGGTCCCCAAACCTAGAATACTGACATAGAATGATGAAATCGGTATATACCCTTTCTAATGTATCCTCTTGTAGAAGAGGTAAAATGACACACTGCCCCATGGGTGATGGGGGTGCTCCATAACTTTGAATTTGACATAGAAAGATGAAATTTGTATAATGTATTAGAAATTTATATAGCAAAAGATGTAAATGACACTAAGACGCCCTAGATGAGGGGGCTACACTCAATCATTTGAAATTGACATAGGACGATGAAATATGGTATACCTTTTTTATAATGTATCATCGATAAAGAAGAGGTAAAATGACACTACTCCTTATGACGTTAGGGCTGTGACTCAAAATCTTGGAAGTGGTCATAGAACGTTGAAACTTGGTATACAGCTTTCATATAAGGTGTTTTCGTTGTAGAAGAGGTAAAATAACACCCTTAGCAGGTTCTTTGTTTAATATTTCTTGTATTATTGGTATGAATATTGGTTTACCCATTTGTTCAAACATTCAAAGACTTTGTGTACTGAAAAGCTGCTATCTTCGGGTATGAGGATGAGCTGAATATGAGGGTCTGTAGAAGTTCGTAAATAATACTAATAGTAAATAATTATAATAATTCTGATAATAATAAGTAGAATAAATATTAAACACAAAGGATAAATGTAAAGATAATTTGATAAAATTTACATAAAAATAAGATATAATAAATAGATTTAAATAAAAATTTTTTTATGTTCATATACTTACAAATTTTAGCGTTTTTTAATAACCTAAAGCTGTAAATAGTATATCACAAGTATGGTGAAATCAACGACTTCCATCCCACCGCCCTTAAACATAGTAATGTTTTTTACTAATCTATTGTTTCTATTGATATAATTGATCTATTGATCTATTGATTCTATTGATTCTATTGAACATAGTTGATCTATTGATCTATTGTCTTAAGATAATATGACTTCAGTATCTTATGGATATAGGATACTTAAAAAAATAAGTTCTTTAATACTAACCACCGAATACCTTTACTCATCACAAATTTTACTCAAAGTAAAGCTAACAATGATGCCTGACTAAGAATATATGTATCAACAGCATATACCTAAGCATTATTTAACTACGAATAGAAGCTGTTACTTATCAACTCCATGCTACATAGTAAGTATTACATTGAACCTGAGAACGTAATACCTAGCTCATCTTTTCAACTGGTCTATTGTTGTTATTCACTTTAATAGTATATGTTTAAAAAAAAATAAAAAAAAAAATTTTTAAAAAAATCCCATCATTGATGCCAATTATGGATCTTTAAGCACCGAATATAGCTAATAGCACAGTATTTTTACGGTCTATAAAAGCGAACGATATCATTAACTGAATTGATATAATGTATACAAAGCACTACTAACTATCTTAAGTATGACTATGAAACATAATTGAACAAAGTCATACTTTAAAATAGTAACAATGGCTAACATACCGTATGAGAACGTGAATCGATGCGGCTTTTGAGTTGTTATGTAAATATGTTCCATTTAATAAGCAGTGTGTTGCTTTGTTGTTGTTTATTTTTTTTTTTTATTTGTGTTAGAGATTTTTAAGGTTAATTTTTAAATAATAACAAAAAAAATTAATTTTCATTACGAGCTTTTTTGTTTTTTAATTCTTTATTTTTTTTTACATACCGGCTCTATAAACATGTAAAATTAGTATATAAGTGAATCAGACACCTCCATCTGCCTTCCCCCCAAACCGTGATTATGAGTCGATCGATCTATCGAGATCTATTGATTCTGGTGAGGCTACTGACTCAAAGTCATATTTTGTATACTAAACAAAAATTTTTATTTTTATTTTTTTGTTTTTTCTTTAAAACTTTTCTGTTTTTCTAACTTTTTTTTTATTATTCTTTTTATGTTTAATAACTAAAAAAAGTCTGTGTTTTACATCTCCTAAACAGTAGATACGTAAATAAACGCGATCCCTAACTCCAGCGTCACGTCATTCCAAGCGTGATCTATTAATCTACTGAATCTATTGATACTATTTTGATTATCTGCTCAAGTCATATTTTTATAACAGAACAAATAAAAAGGGGCTTTATTACATTTTGGGATACGTAAATATAATGGCTGCTGTACCAAGTTATGTTTTTTACGATCAATAAATTACAGTCGCATCAACCTTGAACTAAGAATATATATGGTAAAATAACAACCTAAACACATGTTGAACCCCTACGTGGGTTAATTAATCAAAGTTTCCGGTCTTAACGACGTAAAGTAACTAACAAATCGACAATTAAGTATTTCTACTCAGGTCTTAGAGCAATTCGTTTCACCTGTTTTGCTATTATATTTTCTGGTTTTCACTAGAGTTATCAGATACAAGCCGAGAAATTGTTCAAACCTCCCACTTTTCGAAACATAACGCAATACCTGCTGCTTCTTGTTTGGTCGTTTTTCGAACATTACGCTATATTCATTTGCTTCTTTGTTTGTTACGG
This sequence comes from Trachelipus rathkii, assembly GCA_015478945.1. Taxonomy (NCBI): domain Eukaryota; kingdom Metazoa; phylum Arthropoda; class Malacostraca; order Isopoda; family Trachelipodidae; genus Trachelipus; species Trachelipus rathkii. The sequence continues at coordinate 47,978 of JABUQX010082076.1, forward strand.
GCAATATATACATTTTTAAAAACATTTTTATGTTTTGCTATTGTCTTTATGTTTTTATAACATTAGCATAGTAATGAAATAAGACCTAACAAAAATTTATCTGAACCCTGTCTAATTACTATAATACTGATCAAGTTGCTAATCTACTTCATAGTGGGTCGTTTCAACCTTATCTCAGTCAGATACGCAGTTGCCCAAAACTCAGCAATCTCACATGTTTCTATCGTCAACTAGATCATTCCAATTTAATTAATTATTAACTAATGGATGAATTTATTAATCCTAAAACTAATTGCAAATTGAATTAAGTCATAAATGCTAACATACAAAGGTTTTTAACATCAGTTAAACTCACAGAATATATATGTTTATTCGAATTTTAATTTTTTTAATATATTTTTTAAATTATTCGCTTTCCGATAGAGGAATTTTTATTATTATTATAAATAGAAAACGTTTATTATTATTTTATTTTATTTTAAATACATTTTTTTTTAAAGGAAAAAAAAATTTTTCTTAATTGATATTCTTTTAAAAAATTGAATTTTTTCACAAAGTTATTTCTAACTCAGTAACTCACAACACCTCCTCCTTCACCTCCCTCCAACTCATGAATCTATTATTCTATTGTCTCAAGTTAAACATCGAGTATCATTTTGGATAAACACAACTTAACATAAAAATTAAGTTCTTTATATCAGCTGATGGTACGAGTATAACGCTAGCCGAGACAATTAGCTTCACTTCTAAAAAGCTAACATAGGCATCTCTGACTAGGAATTAATGCAATCGCAAACTACTACCTTAAACAAGAATAAACTGCTACATTAACAAAGTTTCCATACTTAACAATATTGAAGGAACTAAACTGCTTTTAAAATCAGTAAACCTTACACTTTACTATGATATTTATTAAAGACTTATTTTTGTTATGTTTTTGCCTTTGTTTTTGTTATTTTTTGTCATATTCTTCGTTAAAACTTTGTTATTAGTTTTATGTCATCTTTGGATAAAACTTTGTTATGGTTTGCATTATTCGTTGGGGATTATGATATTTATAGTTGTTTGATGAATTTTGTTAAATATTACGAAGTTTATGTAAACTTTGTTCCGTTAGCATTACAAGTTCGTTGCAGTATGATAATTGACGGGGCTAGATGCTAGTTTTTGTTTAAATCTTACCGATGTTATGGTCAAATAAACATTGATGTTTAGGTGATATTGTTTTGAAAAAGTGTGAATAGTTCGTTTTTTCGCATAGACGGAGGTACTTTGGGCAGGTTTTAGTATCAAATTGTTAATGTTGAGTAGTTTGTTGTTGGTTTCTAGCGAGATTATAATGCCTCTTTGAACTGAATGGTTGTTGGTTAGTCATCATTCCCTTGTTCCTTTCTTTCCTGATGGTTGAAAGGAAAGAATTCAATATATTTAAGGATTGTATTCACTTATTTCAAGTAGGACATTTTTCGCCTGTGCTGGTCGATGACAATCTCCAGTATTCTTGCTTTGTTGTTAATATAATTTAGAGGAGTGTGGGTATGTATAGGATATAGTAATTATTCTTTATGACATTGTTCAAATGGCTTCCATTCCGTCCATGTATTTCCAGCCAGAGGTTCAAATATAGACCTTATTACATTTGTGTTGAAGATTCATCAGATTATCATATCGCATCAGCTGGGTAGAGGATGAAGTGTGCGTCCTGTTGTATCGATTGCGCAATGAATATCTAACTGGGGAATCAGCGTTGAGAGTACTAATAGAATCGATGCTGTTTCCTAGCGTGCAACAATTTAAAAGGTTAGATGTACGCATCTATTGGAGACTCCGTCGAGTGGCGCGACTTTTGGCGTACGTGTATAAGGTTTCACGTTATTCAGCATCTGAAACGATTTCAGATTGCTAAAATAACAAATAAGTAAATCGATCTTAAGACGTTAAGAAACTTGAGGCTTAATACATATGCTCATGGTGTAATCTATGTATTTACACGAAACATGTGGTTTTCCTTATAATGCGGTATACAGGAGTGGGCTATAACTATCAACATGGACGAGTTTACTTATTCTGGACGAGAGAATGGTTGTTAGAACCGAAATAGGCCGAAAATGGTTTAAGTGCTGCGGAACGCATTTATATTTACAATCCTTTATAGGGTATTTGAATCTCTGTGAAGAATTATATTAAGAAAATTACGCAGCTTATGTTGATTATAGTGTCCTATGATAGATGTTAATATATTTAAAATAAAGCATATGTTTTTTTATATATGCTTAATGGCTAAACTTATATGTTATATAAAATGAAAACTTGTTTTTAATTTCCCTCTTTACTGTGATATTTTTTTAAGTTTGTTATGATAGCTGTTTATGTTGTCTGGTTGTTGTGTGTCACGTATGTAATGTCATAGTTTATGCTTTCTAGGATAACTTTACTATGCTTGTTTTTCCCGTTGGTATTTTGAATAGTTAGGTAAGGTTATGCTAATTTTTTAAGTTGAATTTAGAGATATCTGCTTGAACAAAGTGTGAAAGGTTTACGATTTTTGTCAGCATATGTTAGTTACTTACTGTTGTTATAGTGTGGACTTTGTTAATTTTAACCTTTTTGCTGGTTATGATGTGTTGTTTTGTTGTGGTACATTGTATTTTAGAACGGATGATGCTTGTTCGCTTTTATTAATGTGAAATTTGTATCATTTAGCATATATTCGTTTGAATCAGTGCTACAAGAAATTGTTTTATTAATGTTTATCAAATGATCACGATAATGCGTGACTTGAATGTCAGTAAAATGGATAATTGGTCAAGGGTGTGATAAATGTTTGTTTACTATTAAGATGTTAAGTGTAAAAATTTGTAACGTTAGCTCTATATTCATTGGAAGTATGGATAATTAGCCCAAGGTTATGGTAATATTTTTTGTTAAAATGATCAGAAAAATGGAAAAATAGGCTTTATGTTTAGATTATATAAACAAGCGTTGATCCAAATAGGTTAGTTTTTTTTTTTCTTTATGCTATGTTAGATTTAATTCAGTGTTGATAAGTAATTGAAACGTTTTTCATGTTGCAGTTTTATCGTGTTTCACGCATATGTTAGGTTTGTCTTGGCATTAAATATTCTATTCAGATGAGCATGTTAGCTTGATTAGGTGAAGTTTGTCACGTTAGCGGTATACTCGTTGATCAGTCGTAAAACAGAACTTAATTTCCGTTAGTTATGTTTATCAAAATGATACTCGTGTTTATTTGAGACATAGAATAATAGATACATAGAGATGTGGAGGGTGCACGTTGATGGAGCAGTGAGATAGCATGGTGTGATTTCTGATTTATTGATTTACAGTTTTAGGGTGTGTAAAACTGCAAATTTTTTAAGTTATCAACATAAAAAGAATTATAAATTTCAATATTTGATAGTTTAAACAAATAAAATAAAATAAATTACTAATTTTTTTGTAAATTTATATTCTTTTATTTAAATTACAATTTAAAGAATAAAATTTGAAAAACTAATTTTTTTAGATGAATTAGAGTTACAATATACATTTGCAACGTTTACTGATGTTAACTTTGCTTAGTTTAGCATTTATTGGTAGTTCACTTTTGTCTTATTGGTTATGATATAATAATATCACTATGTTAATACTTAACTTAACATTGGTGATTGTCGTTAGTGTGTGATAGAACATGTGAGATTGGTGAGTTTGGCAACTGTGAATCTGACTGAGATAATTTGACAACTCTACGTTAGCTTTGTTTTCCTCATTAGTATGAGAGAAGGTTTATATGTCATGGATAAATATTGTTAGGATTTTTCTTAAAAAAATTAACCCATGCTTATATGTTATATAAACAAAAGACATTGCAAATAACATAAATTTTTTAATTAAGTTTGTTTATTTGAACTTCTACGACAAACAATAAACAAATGTATAGCGTAATGTTTCGAAAACGAGACAAGCAAGAATCATAGGTATAGCGTAATGTTTCGAAAAGTGGGAGGAGTTTGAACAAATTCTTGAACTTGTAATTGATAACTCTAGTGAAACAGGAATAACAATATACAACGTGAAACGATAGCTCGTAAGACTGAGATATGAAATACAATTTGTACGTGTGTTAGTTACCTTTACTGTCGTTAAGTTAAGGAAATTTGTTAAATTTTATCCGTTTATTCGGGTTTGAGCTGTGTTTTTAGGTTTGTAATTGTACATTAAATTCTTGTCGGTTAATGCTGATGTTTAAACTATTATTGATGTAAAAAAATAAACTTTTGTTACCGTCAGAATATATTCGTTGATCATTGTATAAAGACTTTGCTTTGTGTTATGTTAATAACAATATTGAATTGAGGCAGTTAGATAATAGATCAACGATAGTAGATTATAGATTACGGGCTGGAATGGGTTAAGGGGAGGGTTGGGATCGCTTGTTTGATTCTGATTTATCTGGTACACCTGATGTAAAATAACTTTTTAAAGTTATAAATCTAAAGAATAATAAAAAAAATATTAGTAAACAGAAAATGTTTTAAGAATAAACAAAATAATAAAAGTTTTGTGTTATGTATACAAAATATGAATCAATAGATCAAGTAGATCAATAGATCGTAGCTCGATAGATCGAGATCAATAGATCACGGGTTGGTGGGGAAGGGCAGATGAGGTGGTTTTGACCTTTACTGATTTACTGATTTTCTGTTTAGGGTTATGTAAAAAAAATTAGTAAAACAAAAGTTTTTTCAAGAAATAATTAAAGTTTTTAAAAAAAAAAATTATATATGAAACTAATAATTTTTTTAATCACAAATAAAAAAAAATAAAAAAACAAAGCACTGGCTTAATTAAGATGAATATTTATACTAAATCAAAAGCGATACGATTCGTTCTGTACGGTATGTTAGCCATTTTACTATTGTTAAGTATGGACCTTAGTTAATGTAGCTTGTTTATTATATTAAGATTGTTAGGTGTGCTGTTGTACTTGTATTCTTAGTTCGGTGTGATGCTATGTTAGCTTTCATTGACGTAAAACTTTGTTTGCGTTAGCTGTATATTCGATGGTTAGTATAGTAATTAGGTTTAGGTGTGATAAATTTTTTTGTTAAATTACTAATGAGCACATTCTCAAGTTACAGATACGTTTGAAAAGTGTGAGCAGGTTACGTTTGGGCTCAATGTTAGTTACTTTACTGATGTTTAATGCTGAAGTTTATTGTTAATGTTTAAAAGTTAGGTTTGTTCATGTTAGGTTGTTGTTGTACATTATATATTCTAGTTCAGGTTATGTTTTATGTTAGCTTTACTGATGTGAAATTTTGTTTAAATCACTCTTGACTTATTTTTTAATTTTTATGTTTATCCATATGATACATCGAGCTATGATTGGCTCAATAGATAATAGATCGATCAGATTGTCAATAGATATGATCAATAGATTGTAGATGTGGATTGTGCTAGAGCGGGATGGTAGTTTGATTTACTGACTTGCTGATTTACTGTTTACCGCATTTAAGGTATGTACAAAAACTAATTATTGTAAGTTATAAACTGAAAAGAATAATTTTTTTTCTTTTTTTAATTTTTTTTTTAAATAACTTTTTTTGTTGTTGTTTATTTTAGAATTAATCTTTGTGTTTTATTTTTTTCTTTTATTTTAACTTGTTTTTATTTTTTTTTATTTATTTATTAGTTTTATTTATTTATTTATTTATTTATTATTTATTTCTTTTATTTATTTTAAGTTTTTACGACTTACAACCTGCATATGTCGAGATTACGAGTCCGATCACATAATAAGGATCATCAACATTGTTGTGTTATGACGAATGGGTAGATTACATAATTCATTGTTCTATTCAATTTCAAGATTTTAGGGATCAGCCCATCCACTCATGAGGGGTGTAGTGTTATTTACATGTCTCTACACAAACGAAAACCTTATATTAAAAGCTGCATAGAAGTTCCACACGTTTCTATGACACTTCAAGATTTTGGGTCACAGCAACATCATGAGGAGCGTAGTGTTATTTTCTCTTCCGTAGAGGATACATTTATAAAGCAGGTGTGTATACGAATTTCATCGTCCAATGTCAATATTCAATAGTTTTGGGGCCGCCCATCATTATGGGAGGATCTTAGTGGTATTTTTACCTCTTCTTATATATTTTTGTTACAATCCTAAAGAAAAGGTGTATACCAAACTTTCATCGTTCTATGTTAATATTCAAAGTTATGGAGCACAGCCCCCTCATCTAAAAGGGACGTAATTTAATCTTTTACCTCTGCTGTACGATGTTACATTAATAGATAAGAGCTGTATTCGAGGTTTACATCGTTCTTGTCTGATTCAAGTTTTGGGGACCATGCCATCACCCTTGGGAGCGTTGTGTCATTTTGCCTCTTCTACAAAGAGGGTACCTTATAAGAAGGTTGTATATCGAGTTTCATCATTCTATCGTCATTTCTATGTTTAGGGGGCCAGTACCCCCCTTTATGCTGCCCCGCGGTAATTTTACATCTTCTACAACGAGATAACTTATATGAAGGGGTTTTAACGAGTTTCACATTTACGTTCTACGTCAATATTCTTGTTGGGGCAGATCCCATGGGGTCTCCTCTCGGTCATTAGCTCCGCTTGCATCTAAGATAAATCCTCTCAGAAGGTTGTATGCGAGTTTCAATCAATCTACGTCAAATTTAGGTTTTGGGTGTAGCATCCCCTAATGGGGCCCTCTCTAAATTTCCCTGGTTTCCTAAGATACATCCTAGTAGACTGTAATCAAGATTTTTCCATACTCTTCGGCCAATATTATAGGTTTTTGGGGTCAGCACCCCCATTGGGTCCCTCGGTCATTTGACCCCCGGCTGCATCTAAGATACATCAAGAAGGACGTATACAGAGTTTCATCATCTACGTCAAATTTCAGGTTTGGGTGCGAACAACACCCCATGGGTGCCTCGGTATTTTACCCAGGCTAGTATCTAAGATACATCTTACAGAAGTTGTAATACCGAGAGTTATCATTACTCTACGATTTTTAGTTTGGGGTCAGCACTCCCAATGGGATCCTCGGTCGTTTAGGGGTAGCCCGCCATGGGGTGCCCTCGGTTTTTACCCCCGGCTTCATCAAGATACATTCTAAAAGCATGTATACCTAACGTTTCGTCGTTTCAATGTCATATTTCAGGTTTAGGGACGACACCCACTGGGGTGCCCTCAGTCATTTTTACCACGTTGCACTAAGATACATCTAAGGCATGTTATAACCATTTTTTCTTCTATCAATATTCGTTTTTGGGGGTCCCGTTCTTAATAATAGATAATAATAAAATAATAATATAATACATAATTATAAATATATCTATGAATAATAATAATATAATGAATAATATAATAATAGATAATAAAATAATACTATAATGAGTCGAGTCGGAGTCGGAGTCGGAGTCAGAGTCGAGTTGAGTCGGAGTCGGAGTCTGAGTCGGAAGTCCGGAGTCGGAGTCGGAGTCGAGAGTCGCAGTCGGAGTCAGCAGTCGAGCCGGGAGCGGAGCGGAAGCGGAGCCGGAGCCGGAGTCGGATGCGGATCATCCCTTCGGGATTCGATTTTTTCGACGCAATAATTAATAATAATAATAAATATGACTATATAATAATCTAATAATATATAATAATAATAATACTAATAATAGATAATATAATAATAATAAATACAGCATAATAATATAATACTAATAATAATAATATATAATTAATAATATAATAATAATAATAATATAAAAAATAATAAAAAATAATAAATAACTCAAAATAAAATAAAATAAAAATAATGATAATTCGAGACGTATCAGCGGTTATCTGAAACTGCACCGTTATCAGTTTATCAAACGTGCCGATGGGTATAGATCTCGCTCAGCGTGGGTGACTTTAAGGATGCTCACCTAGATAGTGTACTTAGTGGTCACTGTCGTATGGTACGTAGTGTTTTAGCGCACCCAGTATTTTGAGCTGTAGGTAAGTGTTCATTTTATCTCAAGAACAGAATATGATTAGCTCGAAAGAGCATGAAATTCGTAATGCACGAGAAATTTCCTGGCTTGAGGATAGAGAGGTATGAGGAAGGTCTGATGAAGCTAGGAATGTTTTTTTTGAAGAAAGTGCGATTTCTTGTGCGTGGACCATGGATACATAAATACTTTACCATGCATCTCAGTAAATAGTAATTAACCAATAAATTCTATTTAGTGATCATAGACGAGAGGAAAATTAAGAGGCAGTCCATCTTGTGTAGAAAACATTCATTCAGTATAGGGTTGTTAAATTTTGGATAGCCTGGACATCTGGATGCATGTAAATACTGTAGTAAAACTATAAACATTTACCTACAAATGAAATCAAAAGATTATGTTTTTTCGGTAATTGTTTACAGAAAGGTAATATGTGGAGTATTATGACTTGGTTTCATAGTCTACTAGTAATAAACTATAAACCTTTAAAATTAAGAATAGTTTAACAAAATTATTAATTTTTTTTTTTTTTTACAGATTTTTGTGTTTTTTAGGTATATATTTTAGAGAGAAATATAAAAGAAATAAAGTTCCGAAAATTTTAAAGATGGGTCTTCATGCATCTCTCTGGGGTGATCTCCATGTAGTGGGGCTCGTCTTTGAAAATTGTTTGGTTGTGTATAGTAAAGATTGAGATGATGTTGATGAATGAACGCATTCGTGAAAGCTTTTTGTATAAACATGAAAGTAAATTCAAGATACCATGCTAGCCTAACGACTCGAAGGTATTGCGTAATGTTTCGAAAGGTAGGATAGGTTAAGTTTTATGGACAATGTTAGTTACTTACCGTTCCTTATGATGCTGTGGTAGTTAATTAACTGATGTTAATCAGTGTGGTTTGCTAATGTTGACTGTTTATTCGTACGTAAGGTATGTTATGTTCTTAGTTTACGTGATATTATGTTAGCTTTATGGTTATTAAAACTTTGTTATGATTATTAAATCACTACTACTACTACTACTACTACTACTACTACTACTACTACTACTACTACTACTACTACTACTACTACTACTACTAAATACTACTACTACTACTACTATTAATAATAATAATAAAAATAATAATAATAACACACACACACACACTAAGAATAGATTAGAGTATAACAATAACAATAATAGAATAATAATAATAAAAATAATACAATAATAATAATAATAATAATAATAATAATAATAATAATAATAATAATAATAATAATAATAATAATAATAATAATAATAATAATAATAATAATAATAATAATAATAATAATAATAATAATAATAATAATAATAATAATAATAATAATAATAATAATAATAATGATAATAATAATAATAATAATTATAATAATAATTGAAAGCTTACAATGCTGCAAAATTGCCTCTGTATGATGCTCTGTTGCGAAACCTAACAGTTTCTCTATAGTAAATCTTGAGATTGTTATACTTTGTTAATTAATGTAGGCTGTCTATTCACGCTTAATATATGGCAGTTATGTTATGGTATGTAATGTATACAACATGCTATAAAGAATCGTTTGATTCATCAGTCATTTTTCCCCATTACAATGTTTGTCTTCCCCCCCTCAAGATAACATGGTGTATATTAATATCATGCCCATCAGTATATATATATACCGTGGCTCAAACGGTAGAGCGACGGAGTCGCATGGCCAGGTCGCGGGTTTGAATCCTAGTTCGGATCCTAGGTAGAAATTACCTAGAAAGTTCCCCTACTTGAATAGGGCTATGACCGTGAGGTATGAACTTTAATATATATATATATATATATATATATATATATATATATATATATATAGAGAGAGAGGTATATATATATATATATATATATATATATATATATATATAATATATATATATATATATAATTATTAAGTCTATTTTCTATATAATAAAAAGGACAAGAATGTGGAAATATTTTATCCTTGCTTAACCACGATAGATAACGTTCCCACCAATGTTGTTATTATTATTATTATTATTATTATTATTATTATTATTATTATTATTATTATTATTATTATTATTATTATTATTATTATTATTATTATTATTATTATTTTATTATTATCCTTATCTATGAAGGATTAGTAAATATATATATATATATATATATATATATATATATATATATATATATATATATATATATATATATATATATATATATATATATATATATATATATATATATATATATATATATATATATATATTATTGCATCATAAAAATGAATTCGCGAAAGCGTTTCAATGATAAATGCGAAAACGGTTAAACACCCAATTCGAACTGAACGAAGTAATACTG
>JABUQX010082077.1:0-7500 GCA_015478945.1 Trachelipus rathkii
AAGTGTTAAAAAATCTAAGGGAAGAAAATAGAGAAGAAACTGAGAACACCAGAGAAGAGGCCTGAAGATTGAAAGATGGAAGAGCTTCAACTGAAGCTTGTGTAGTCTCAAGATCAGAAAATGAGAATGTTTTTGACAGTGGTCCTGACCAGATTATTTTTGAAATAAAAAATTTAACAAATTAATAAATTTGAATATAAAACTTTAGAGAAATAAACAACATTTTATATTTCGATAAAAGTTTAGTGGAGGAGCTGCAAAATTTTCAACTCGGTTCTTTTGAAGTATTTTAAACTTTGCTTAAAAAATAATTAAAAATTCATTTGTAATTCTGGCCAGTGAAGTTTGGATAAAGCTACATACAAGATCATATGAAGAATGGATATTCGGCGCAGTCTCATAAATTATTTGTCATAAACTTACTCTTCGAGCTGTAAAACAAATCCCAATGGCCAGGCCCCCGTGACAGTCCAATCATCTAACACCAATTATATTCTCAAACCTATATCATAACAGTATCCAAATCTTCTATTAAGTGAGCTACCGGCCTGTGCAATGTTGCAGAACAAAACTATACTTAAACTCACCGACTTATCTCTCGTTGAAGACTCTTCAAGTGTAATAACGGTTTGACCGAGTTCTTTTATCTTATATGAAACAATTCAGATAGTACTTTTCTTATCAATGAATGAACTCAATTTGTGATCAATCTCTAGACCACTAAACCAAAGCCTTTTAAGACTTGAATCAATAGCTAATTGAATACTTAAATAAATGAAAAAGAAACACGTTTGGAAATATTGAAGGAAACCACTGGGAAAATTTTAGAAGTATTTTAATAAAAAAAAAAAAAATGAATAACGTACTGATCTTACAAATTAGGTTTTATACTTCCATGAATATATAGCCAGATATTGTTAGATATCTGTATATATACGCACCGCAACTATAGAACGCTTCAGTACTAAGATATACCAATTATAATTATATATATATATTTATATTATATATATATACTATATATAATATATATATATATATAGATATATATATATATAATATATATATATATATATATATATATATATATGCTTTAACTTATGTCATACAGGTTTTATATATCCATGAATATATATAACCAGATATCTTTAGATATCTGCATATATACGCACCGCATATATAATACCAAATATATATATATATATATATATATATATATATATATATAATATATATATATTATATATATATATATATTAATATTATATATATATATATATATATATATATTTATAATATATATATAATAAATTAATATTATGCTCAAAAGAAAATAAATGAAATATCAACATAAGTACTTTACCAAAATATTCATATAAATCTTTGCCCATACATTTATATATATATATATAATATACATACAGACATATGTTCAATGATATATATGAACGAGTAAAGTATATCAAGAAAATAATATATAGACAAACTGACTTTACAAACGATTTAAACTATTAACTTGAAAATTAAAAGATTTAGACAACTATTGAGTATGTCGATTTTTCAGTGTGAACAAATGAATGCAATTACAGCTGGACAGGATCAGCTGTTGTCTTAAAGCAAAAGAGTTGCCAACTAGTATTTAAACAATTATTAATTTCAAATAAATACAATATGATTTTAAGAACTTTTCACATATAAAATATTGCAACTTTAATTGTTAAATACTTTAGGTTTATTACCACAAAAGAATCTTTACCATGTTACAAAAATAATACACATCAATAATAAGTACTCTTACCTGCTAGTGACATATGGCAACACCGCAGATATTATGCATTAGCAAACTGTGATCAACAGACGACACTCATATAACGGTAAAGCAAAAATTATTCTTACACGAATAAACAAACTTACATTTAACACATAACTTAAAACATTACTGGCTTTACAACAAAACTAAGCCACCAGATTTCCACATTGAAAATTACAACACCTTTTTGCATTTAAAAACATTAACACAATTAATTAATAATATAATACAAAATAAAACACCTTCACGATTTACAAGACTATGCACACTAAAATAATAATAATAACATCGATCAGACAGAGCTACAAGCGCGTACCAACTGTAAGCACTTTGATGGACGAAAGATAAAAGCAAAAGATATAAAATATTCATAAATTTCTTATTTATATAAATTTTCGTCAATGAGTTTACGCTTAGCCATCCAATCATAATCCTTAAAATAATAAATAAAATGATGTATCCACTTATTAATTATTTTAGTAGAGCAAATATATATTACACTTCCAGCAGAAACGAAAATTGGTATTTCTTTACAACCGAAACTCTGTTCGCTAGAAATCTCAATTTTCTTCTAAAACCGAAACATGAAAATCAAACAAATTTATACATTGTGCGCTCCACACTATATAAAATTAAATATAATTCCATACACATTTACATATAATGCGCAGTAACCTTATTAACATTAAAAATTATAATAATCAATAATAATAATAATAATAATAATTAATAATAATAATGCTAATAATAAATAATAATACCTCATAATCATAATAAATAATAATAATAATATAATAATAATAATATTATTATTATTACTACAGACTTGCAAGCGACGACCAATCAAAACTCACGTTTCAAAAGTTAAGTCCCGAAAAACAAGTTTTTATTGGCTGTCGTTTACGCATGAATTATAAACATATTTACAATTATTCTTCTGATGAGCCATTGCAATGATACACCGTAAACATAGAAAATGAAAGTGAAATAACACTGACAATGCTGCCATTGCTTTACCATACATAAATGAGGCAAAGTTATGTATTACGTGTATTACTGCATTACATCTTTGGCCCACCCTTTGAAGCAAATGTGTACATTTTGCTCTATGTACACGTGATCAAAACATTGGACTCATTTATTCAGAGCTCCTTCTTCGGTAGCGTCTCCTGATAATGAACCAGATGTGTTGTCGGCATATGATCTGCTTAGATAATCTGCTATAACATTATCTTACCCACTAATGTGGATTAGGGCAAACTTAAATTTTCCTTTGAAGAACAGTCACAAGAGTAGTCGGGTGTTTGCGCCAGGTCACAAAATATTTAAATTTATTTTCAACAAAATAATCAGCTTCGTTTCTTTCATCTTTTATTTTTGTTGTGACCATCTTTGCTGGCATTTTCCTTTGACCTACAACTACTAGTATTCTTCTTACACCCTTTCCTCTAGAGAACCTACACCCTCCTTCTTTCTTCATTATCTCCTTTTCTCTCTAACTTCTTCCACAATATCACACATTTCTTTGGGTTACGGTGTCTCTTTTGACACTCTTCTTCCTTTCTGCCAACTTCTCTCATCTTCTTTGCAGACAATAATTTCACCATGCGGTGACTCTTCATGTCAAACTTCTCATCATCATCACACTCCTCACTTCTACAATCAGTTTCACATCTTTCCTGCAAGTCGAAAACATATTTATATGTTGACCTTGCCTCTTCAGGGTCAATGTCACCCGCCCAAATTTCATGTAGAATTTGCATTGGTCCTCTCACAGTCCTACCATACAGGAGTTCGAATGGGGAGAACCCTGTGGAGTCCTGTGGAGCTTCCCTATATGCGAATAATAACGGCTCAATAAACTTGTGCCACTTTCTCACTTGTTCACTGCACATTCTCTTGAGCATCCTCTTAAGAGTTCCGTTGAACTTTTCTGTAACGCCTTGGCTCATCGGATGGTAAACGCTAGAAAATTTCTGCTTGATATTCAACATCTTCGTTACATCTCTCATTAAATCAGATGTAAATTGTCTACCATTATCACTGAGGATTTCTTTTGGCACACCCAACCTCGTGAAAATTGAAATCAAACTATCCGTCACCTTCTGGGCAGTGATGCTCTTTAATGGTACAGCTTCAGGATAGCGCGTAGCGGCATCCACAAGTGTCAGTACATACTGGTGTCCTTCTGAAGATGGTGGTGAGATTGGCCCGATCAGGTCGATGACCACCCTTTGGAATGGTTCCTCAATGATGGGCATTGGGCACAGAGGTATCCTTTTCACTGATCCTTTCGGGCACGTTCTCTGGCATATATCGCATGAGTAGCAATGCTTAGTCACGTCCGAATATATGTTCGGCCAGAAGAACTGCTGGGTAATTTTACCCATAGTTTTCTTTACCCCCTGATGGCCACCGAAGACTTCGTCGTGTGCCATCTTCATAACTTTACTTCTGTATTCTTTCGGTACTACCAGAGTATACCTTTCCTGTTGGTTCTCTAACACTCTTTTGAACAACACCCCATTCCTTACTACATACTTGTCTTCTTCTTTTTCCACTGACCTCCATACCCTCTGCAGAGTGACGTCATCCTTCTGTCTACTCCTAAAAGTCTCCCGATCATTAAGCAATTCTTGAACTTCATCACCATGGGTTATATCCCCTTCACCCACAGCTACAACACCCTTTTCTCCATAACTTTGCGTGTGACTGTCTATGTCACCTCTCACCATTTCGTCATCTTCAACAGCACGATCTGTTACATCAGATTGCTCCGTGCTCTCTACCATCGATGTCTCCTGAACATCTACCACTCTCGTGTCATTTTCAACATTGTTTAATAGATCTGTGGGGGTTTTCACTTCATCTTCTCCTGTAACGTTCTCATTTTCGGGTGAACATTTGCACCCAGCCATCGCACTTAGTGATGGTTCCATGGTTGGCGCGACATCTTCACTACAGATGTCAAACGATTGTGGTACTGACAGTTTCCTTCCGTACGACTCACTCACCTCCCAACTTGCCATTCCAAATTTATGATTGGTTTGATTAGGTTCCTCTTGTGAACCTTCTTCAGCACTCTCAGCGATGGGGACCAGCACGCTATTAATGTCACGCGCGACCTCTACATTACGAGGCCCTCGACTCACAGTCGACTCCCAAGCGAGATTAGGCTGACTTAAGGGCAATGCGCCTTTGACATTCCCGATTACCAAATCATACACAACCTCTGGCAATACCGCCGCGGTTGTCCTCCCTACATAATAAGGGGTATCCACATCAATATTTGCAAGTGGAGCTTCGATTACTGTGCCGTCCAACAAACGTATCTTCATGTTGTTTCCAACATAACACCTCTTCGGCACAAACTTCTCTCGCACAACCACCACATTACACCCGGTATCTCGGAGGGTTTTGACTTTAAAGCCGTTTACCGTCCCATACGTTACAGGTAGGTGCGACGTTTCGTCATTTTTCACCTTTTTAAACTCATCCAGGAGTTTCGGCTCTTCACCTGAGTAGTTCAGGGCTTCACCGCCGTTACCAGAGACTCCGGAGGCTCCCGTGCTCTTCGTTTCTTCCTTTTGTCTCCCTGAGTTATTCTGTCCCCTACTGCTATTGTTGAAATACGGAGGGGCTCGACAATCCCTCGAGTAATGCCCTCTCCTTTGACACCTAAAACACGTGGGCGCTTCTCTCGGCTCACTGTTACTGCGACGATGTTTCTGTCTGTCGCCACTTCTACTTCTGATCCTGCTTTCATAATTAGTCGCTCGCGGTGCTTGTTGATTGCTACTTTTCTGATTACCGCTTGTGGAGTAACCATTGCCTTTAGATCTATAATTATTATTATTATTATTCTGTGTGCCTTTTTCAACGTGACTGTGATTTCGTGCGTGACTATTTGCTGTGAATCTCAAACGATGCGCTTCCATGTATCCTTCAGAACAAGTTATTATCTCCTCTGGTGCTTTCTTATTTTCGACTCCCCCACTTAAGTAGTGTTTGCGAGTTCTATTGTGAACCGTATCAAAATAACTTGTCTTCCGACGAAAATTCTTATAATATCTTATCAGGTGTCGTCTGAGCAGTTCGCGTGTGCTGTTAACAGACGCACTAGGTTCAGAGCCCTCTATAATTCTCTGATAGATAATCTACATTATCTTTCTTCGTGAATATACTGCGTCTCGTTCTAGATTACTTATAAACTTTGTACATGTACCCGGTCCTTACTTTTCACGTCTGAAGTCTCTGTACCTTCTCACAACTCAAGACACTCTCACTGTCAGAAGGCCAGGGATAGTTTGTAGTTTTTCAGAAACTCAAGTCATCCTCTACTTCTATAAGGACACCTCGGCACCACGCGGGTGTTGCTCTGTTTAGAAGAGTGACCACACTCCGAGATATATGATTCGCTCGACGAGTTTTTCTGACAGGAGGTTGAGATATTTTATTATTACGCCTCCTCGTTGTGTTCCCTCAAAAGCATTAGGCAGATATATTTCATTCATATCATTTTTCTTTACTGTCCGCAAAAAGAGAGCTCCTTCAGTTATTATGGCATACTTATGACATATGAAGAAATGTACTTAATGGTACATATTAACTTACTGCGTAGCACTCTGAGATGTTAACTAATCTGCTAGCGTATGCTTGTACAGTTGCTTTATCTCAGCTTAATCCAGCTTTCATCTGAAGTATTCTTATCTTCTGCATTCTAGCAATTAACTTCTCTGAGTCACTTACAGTACTTCAATCTTGTGCTTATTACTCTACTCCACGTCTTTCAGCTTCACTTAGTCATTTCTCCCTTGCTTCTATCTTGCCTTCAAAGCGTACTAAACTTTACTTCTCCTCTAATAGCAGCCTAGCTATTATTCTTTTTCTCAATTCTCCGCTTCTTATATGCTAGCTTTTGTTTACTTTGCAGGATCTATCCAGCAAGATCTCATTATGATTCTTAGTCCCCTCCAATATTCGATAAGAAGCTAACTTAATTATTCTCTCATGCAAAGCACGCAAGATTATCGTTGTGCCATGATACAAGGCGGCGGCTAGATTTACTACAGATATTTCTGATCCATAACGCCACTTTCGTTAGATAAGTGAGGTTCTCAATCAGCTTGTATTCTTGTTGTTAGAGCAGCATACAAAATTACCAAAATATAAATCGTTTAAATCAAGCAGAAGTCAATTTCAGTGGCGCACACAAATATCACAATCCTCATGCTTCGTTTATTTCTTGCGCAATATAATTATACAAACTTGCTACCAAATTGAATGAACGGGAATAAAATAACATACTATCTAGACTATCGGCAAAACTCACTTATTTTAGTATATATAATAAAAAATACGAAGTACGAAGAAGGCTCGTATACTTAGGTTTGTGAGTTATTCTATAATAGTATCTATGTGAATATTATTATAGTCACGTATAAGATAATGAGACGGGTAGGGGGGAGAGGAGGTAATACCTATATGATTCGGTAGAACAAGAGAACCATATTATATATATATTTAGAAATCACATCCATAGTTTTATCACAGTACTAAAAAATAAATGTATGATTTAAATTTTATTAAAGAGACAAGTTAGCAAAAAATAATCAATATATTCTGTCAATATATATATGTTACATAAATAATTTATACGTGAGAGGTGCTAGTGTTTTTCTCCACCTTAC